>JAXLNO010000453.1:0-54953 GCA_038087875.1 Malacoraja senta | reverse complement strand
CCAAGTAACTTCAGAATGTGGTAAGCAAACTGAATCCTGTTACTAACGGTTCAGGGCGGTGTCTCCACTATACCCTTCCGCACTGAGCGCCACCTCTGAACTCACCGGAAATGACGCAATCAGCACCATCTCTCCACTAAGCGGAAGTCACGGAATGAGCGGCAATTTTGCATTAAACACAGTCCTGATCTAATAAAACGTTTATTCACTGTTTTTCCTTCCAAAAACGGTTGCACAGCAAGCCACATTTAAAACGCAAGCCACATTAAAACGCAAGCCACATTTATAACGCAAATCACATTTTAAAATATAGGCACAGTTTAGCGGCACAGTCAAAAGGCATCCTTTCCATTTAGCGGCACAGTCAAAAGGCACACTTTTCAATTAGCGGCACAGTCAAAAGGCACACTTTTCAATTAGCGGCACAGTCAAAAGCCACACTTTTCAATTAGCGGCACAGTCAAAAGGCACACTTTTCAATTAGCGGCACAGTCAAAAGGCACACTTTTCAATTAGCGACACAGTCAAAAGGCACGTAAAAACATTTATTCCTTCCAAACACAGTTCCAAATAAACCACATAAAAGCACATAAAACCACACACAGTTTAGTAGACATGTGTTCAGTGTTCAGTTTATTCACTGCTCAGACTGAGAGTCGTGACCTCTCCCTCCCACATCTTGCAGCGACTGCGGCAAGTGCACACTTCCGGGTTTATATTCCCCCCCTCCCACCGGATGGGGCGTGGCCTCCATAGCATGATTGACAGGAGAGAGAATTTCAAAATTATTTAAACATTAATAAATCTTATATTTTTCATCGATAGGAAAAATCCTCTGGCCCTAACAGCTGGAGGGGGACTGTGTAATATGGCCAAAAATCGAAGCCGTAAGTGGTAGAGATTTTTCTAAAATCAATATACAGTGCTAACAGGAAGTGGTCAAGATTTGACTTTTAATCACTTGCCTATGCATTTTCAAAGCAACCGCACTTGCCTTTGCATTTTCAAAGCAACCGCACTTGCCTTTGCATTTTCAAACCAAACGCACTTGCCTTTGCATTTTCAAATCACCCTCACTTGCCTTTGCATTTTCAAAGCAAACCACCTCTTGCATTTTCAAAGCAAACCGTCATTTCCATTTTCAAAGCAAACAATCTATTGCATTTTCAAAGCAAACATTTTTGCATTTTCAAAGCAAACCACCTTTTGCATTATCAAAGCAAACGACCTGTTGCGTTTTCAAAGCAAAACACCTTTTCCATTTTCAAAGCAAACAACCATTTGCATTTTCAAAGCAAACATTTTTGCATTTTCAAAGCAACCCACCTTTTGCATTTTCAAAGCAAACCACCTTTCGCATTTTCAAAACAAACCACCTTCTGCATTTTAAAAACGAACCACCTTTTGCATTTTCAAAGCAACCCACCTTTTGCATTTTCAAAGCAAACCACCTTTTGCATTTTCAAATCAAAACATTTTTCGCATTTTCAAAACAAACCACCTTCTGCATTTTCAAAACCAACCACCCTTTCCATTTTCAAAGCAAACCACCTTTTGCATTTTCAAATCAAAACATTTTTCGCATTTTCAAAACAAACCACCTTTTGCATTTTCAAAGCAAACCACCTTTTGCATTTTCAAAGCAAGATTGTTTTCGCATTTTCAAAGCAAACCACCTTTTGCATTTTCAAAGCAAACCACCTTTTGCATTTTCAAAGCAAGATTGTTTTCGCATTTTCAAAGCAAACCACCTTTTGCATTTTCAAAGCAAACCACCTTTTGCATTTTCAAAGCAAATGACCATTTGCATTTTCAAAGCAAACCACCTTTTGCATTTTCAAAGCAAATCACCTTTTGCATTTTCAAAGCAAACCACTTTTGCATTTTCAAAGCAAACCACTTTTTGCAATTTCAAAACAAGCCACCTTTTCCATTTTCAAAGCAAACCACCTTTTCCATTTTCAAAGCAAACCAGCTTTTGTATTTTCAAAGCAAATCTCCTTTTGCATTTTCTAAGCAAACCACCTTTTGCATTTTCAAAGCAATCCACCTTTTGCATTTTCAAAACAAACCACCTTCTGGATTTTCAAAACAAACCACCATTTGCATTTTCAAAGCAAACCACCTTTTGCAATTTCAAAGCAAACCACCTTTTGCATTTTCAAAGCAAGCCACCTTTTCAAAGCAAACCACCTTTTGCATTTTCAAAGCAAACCACCTTTAGCATTTTCAAAGCAAATCACCTTTTGCATTTTAAAAGCAAACGACCTTTTGCATTTTCAAAGCAAACCACATTTTGCATATTAAAAGCAAGCCACCTTTTGCATTTTCAAAGCAAACGAACTTTTTCATTTTCAAAGCAAACCACCTTTTGCATTTTCAAAGCAAACCACCTTTTGCATTTTCAAAGCACACCAACTTTTCCATTTTCAAAGTAAACCACCTTTTTCATTTTCAATGCAATCCAGAAAACCACCTTTTGCATTTTAAAAGCAAACCACCTTTTGCATTTGAAAAGCAAACCGCCTTTCGCATTTTCAAAGCAAATCACCTTTTGCATATTAAAAGCAAGCCACCTTTTGCATTTTCAAAGCAAACCACCTTTTGTATTTTCAAAGCAAACCACCTTTTGCATTTTCAAAGCAAACCACTTTTTGCAATTTCAAAGCAAACCGCCTTTTGCATTTTCGAAGCAAACTAACTTTCCCATTTTCAAAGCAAACCACCTACTCTATTTTAAAAACAAACCTTTTTGCATTTTCAATGCAAACCACCTTTTGCATTTTCAAAGCAAACCGCCTTTTGCATTTTCAAAGCAAACCATCTTTTGCATTTTCAAAGCAAACCACCTTTTCAAAGCAAACCACCTTTTGCAATTTCATGGCAAATCACCATTGCATTTTCAAAGCAAACCACCTTTTGCATTTTCAAAGCAAACCACCTTTTGCAGTTTCAAAGCGAACCACATTTTGCATTTTCAAAGCAAACCACCTTTTGCATTTTCAAAGCAAACCACGTTTTACATTTTCAAAGCAAACCACATTTAGCATTTTCAAAGCAAACCACCTTTTGCACTTTCAAAGCAAACGACCTTTTGCATTTTCAAAGCAAACCACCTTCTGCATTTTCAAAGCAAACCATCTTTTGCACTTACAAAGCAAAGGACCTTTTGCATTTTCAAAGCAAACCACCTTTTCCATTTTCAAAGCAAACTACCATTTGCATTTTCAAAGCACATCACCTTTTCCATTTTCAAAGTAAACCACCTTTTGCATTTTCAATGCAAACCAGCAAACCAACTTTTGCATTTTCAAAGCAAACGACCTTTTAAATTTTCAAAGCAAACCACCTTTTCCATTTTCAAAGCAAACCACTTTTTGTCATTTTTATACCAAACCACCTTTTGCATTTTCAAAGCAAACCATGTTTTCCATTTTCAAAGCAAACCACCATTTGCATTTTCAAAGCAAACCACCTTTTGCATTTTAAAAGCAAACCAGCTTTTGCATTTTCAAAGCAAACCACATTTTGTATTTTCAAAGCAAACCACCTTTTCCATTTTCAAAGCAAACCACGTTTTGCAATTTCAAAGCAAACCACCTTTTGCATTTTCAAAGCATACACATTTCCCATTTTCAAAGCAAACCACCTACTGCATTTTAAAAGCAAACCTTTTTGCATTTTCAAAGCAAACCACCTTTTGCATTTTCAAACAAATCCACCTTTTGCATTTTCAAAGCATACACATTTTCCATTTTCAAAGCAAACCAACATTTGCCCTTCAAAGCAAACCACTATTTGCATTTTCGAAGCAAACCCTTTGCATTTTCAAAGCAAACCCTTTTGCATTTTCAAAACAAACCACCTTTTTCATTTTCAAAGCAAACCACATTATGCATTTTCAAAGCAAACCACCTTTTCAAAGCAAACCACCTTTTGCTTTTTCAAAGCAAACCACCTTTTGGATTTTCAAAGCAAACTACCTTTTGCATTTTCAAAGCAAATCACCTTTTGCATATTAAAAGCATGCCACCTTTTGCATTTTCAAAGCTAACCACCTTTTGTATTTTCAAAGCAAACCACCTTTTGCATTTTCAAAGCAAACCACTTTTTGCAATTTCAAAGCAAACCACCTTTTGCATTTTGGAAGCAAAACACCTTTTCCATTTTCAAAGCATACCACCTACTGTATTTTAAAAGCAAACCTTTTTGCATTTTCAAAGCAAACCACCTTTTGCATTTTCAAAGCAAACCACCTTTTGCATTTTAATAACAAACCACCTTCTGCTTTTTCAAAACAAACCATCTTTTGCATTTTCAAAGCAAACAACCTTTTGCATTTTCAAAGCAAACCACCTTTTGCAATTTCAAACCAAGCCACCTTTTGCATTTTCAAAGCAAACCACTATTTGCATTTTCAAAGCAAACCACCATTGCTTTTACAAAGCCCACCACCTTTTGCATTTTCAAAGTAAACCACCTTTTGCATTTTCAATGCAAAGCAGCAAACCACCTTTTGCATTTTCAAAGCAAACGACCTTTTGCATTTTCAACGCAAACCACCTTTTGCATTTTCAAAGCAAACCACCTTTTGCATTTACGAAGCAATCCACCTTTGGAATTTTCAAAGCAAACCACCTTTTGCATTTTCAAAACAAACCACCTTCTGCATTTTCAAAGCAAACGACCTTTTCCATTTTCAAAGCAAACCACCTTTTGCATTTTCAAAGCAAACATTTTTGCATTTTCAAAGCAACCCACCTTTTGCATTTTCAAAGCAAACCACCTTTCGCATTTTCAAAACAAACCACCTTCTGCATTTTAAAAACGAACCACCTTTTGCATTTTCAAAGCAACCCACCTTTTGCATTTTCAAAGCAAACCACCTTTTGCATTTTCAAATCAAAACATTTTTCGCATTTTCAAAACAAACCACCTTCTGCATTTTCAAAACCAACCACCCTTTCCATTTTCAAAGCAAACCACCTTTTGCATTTTCAAATCAAAACATTTTTCGCATTTTCAAAACAAACCACCTTTTGCATTTTCAAAGCAAACCACCTTTTGCATTTTCAAAGCAAGATTGTTTTCGCATTTTCAAAGCAAACCACCTTTTGCATTTTCAAAGCAAACCACCTTTTGCATTTTCAAAGCAAGATTGTTTTCGCATTTTCAAAGCAAACCACCTTTTGCATTTTCAAAGCAAACCACCTTTTGCATTTTCAAAGCAAACCCCTTTTGCATTTTCAAAGCAGACCACCTTTTGCAAATTCAAAGCAAACGACCTTTTGCATTTTCAAAGCAAACAAACTTTTCCATTTTCAAAGCAAACCACCATTTGCATTTTTTTATTTTTTTATTTTTTTTATTTTTATTTATTAGAAGTACATTACAACCTCATAAATCAGTACTCGTCATTTATATCTTCTTACAATTAGTGTACTCCATTTATTTTTTACACTAGAAAAGGAAAAGATTGAAAGAAAGAAGAAAGTGAAGGAAAAAGTGAAAGTGTAAAAAAATGTGACAACAAAAAAGGACGAAGACCCTATAAGAGCAAAATTAAAAACAAAAGAAAAAGAGTTAAAGAATAGACCCTAGAAAAGAAAGAGAAAGAGAAAGAGGAAAAAGAGAGAAACAAATATTTTTATGAGCATTACGTAAATGGGGCATACCAACTCTTCAACTATCATCCCCCCTTACCTAACCTCAATTTTTTTTTAAAGTACTTTTGCACCCTATATTTGTAATAATTCTATAAATGCAGACCACGTCAGGTGGAAGTGATCTGGTTTACCTGCTAGGAGGAGTCTTATCTCTTCTAGGTGTAATGTTTCAAACATATTTGAAATCCACATATTTATAGTTGGTATAGGAGCCTTCTTCCAAAATTTTAGAATTAGCTTTTTTCCAATTATTAACCCATAGTCTATTAGTTTCTTTTGAAACACATTTAGTTCTGGACCATCTTCCGTTATTCCGAAGATAATCCATTCTGCTTTGGGTATCAGTCTTGTTTTAAATAACTTTGTAAAGATTTCAAAAATTTAATTCCAAATTTTTTGAATTTTTGTACAGAAGACGAATGAGTGCGCTATAGTAGCTTCTTGGGATTGACATTTATCACAAATACGTTTGGGAAAATTTTATGAATTTTAGTTTTCGAATAATATAATCTATGTAAAATTTTAAATTGTATTAAAGTGTGTCTTACATTAATCGAGCATTTATGCACGTTTAATGTGTTCATTCCAAATTTCCTTTGAAATTTTAATAGCTAACTCTTGTTCCCAGTCTCTTCTGATACCCTCCGTAGATGGTATTTGTACATTTAAGATAATATTATACAAATATGATATTAAGTTTGCTGATTCAGCTTTTATCTGCATTGCCTCGTCCAATACATCTACTGGGTTATTATAATGATCTTTTGTATATTTTTTCAAATAGTCGCATATTTGAAAATATTTAAAATATTGATTATTTCCGAGTTTATATTTTATTTGTAATTGTTGAAATGAAAGTAATTTTCCAGTTTCATACAAGTCACCAAGCGTTTTAATTCCTAGTCTATCCCAATGTGTAAAAGATTTATCTATAATAGAGGGATTAAACGAAGGGTTATTAACTATAGGTAATAAAAGTGATAAATTTCTTAATTTTAAATTTTGTTTTATTTGTTTCCAAATTCGGATTGTACTATGAATAATTGGGTTCTTATTATAATTTATGTTATTCAATTTCATTGGAGAAATGAGGATCGCTCCAATGTTTCTAGAGGAGCAATCCTCTTTCTCCATTACAATCCAGTCCACTTGCTGGGCGGAGTTATCCATCAGTTGAATCATATTTTTAATATTTACTGACCAATAATAATACATAAAATTAGGTAGTGCGAAACCCCCTAATACTTTAGGTTTATTCAGATGAGTTTTTTGTATTCTATGTGATTTATATTTGAAAGCACATCACCTTTTCCATTTTCAAAGTAAACCACCTTTTGCATTTTCAAAGCAGACCTTTTTGCATTTTCAAAGCAATCCCCCTTTTGCATTTCCAAAGCAATGCACCTTTTGCATTTTCAAAGCAAACCACCTATTCAAAGCAAACCACCTTTTGTATTTTCAAAGCAAATCACCTTTTGCATTTTCAAAACAAACGACCTTTTGCATTTTCAAAGCAAACCACATTTTGCATTTTCAAAGCAAACCAACCTTTGGCATTTTTATAGCAAACCACATTTTCCATTTTGAAAGCAAACCAACATTTGCCCTTCAAAGCAAACCACTATTTGCATTTTCGAAGCAAACCCTTTGCATTTTCAAAGCAAACCTTTTGCATTTTCAAAACAAACCACCTTTTTCATTTTCAAAGCATACCACCTTTTGCATTTTCATACCAAACCACCTTTTGCATTTTCAAAGAAAACCACCTTTTGCATTTTCAAAGCAAACCACCTTTTGCATTTCCATTGAAAACTAGATTTTGCATTTTCAATGCAAACCAGCAAACCATCTTTTGCATTTTCCAAGAAACGACCTTTTGCATTTTCAAAGCAAACGACCTTTTGCATTTTCAAAGCAAACCACCTTTTCCATTTTCAAAGCAAACCACCATTTGCATTTTCAAAGCACATCACCTTTTCCATTTTCAAAGTAAACCACCTTTTGCATTTTCAATGCAAACCAGCAAACCAACTTTTGCATTTTCAAAGCAAACGACCTTTAAAATTTTCAAAGCAAACGACCTTTTGCATTTTCAAAGCAAACCACCTTTTCCATTTTCAAAGCAAACCACCATTTGCATTTTCAAAGCACATCACCTTTTCCATTTTCAAAGTAAACCACCTTTTGCATTTTCAATGCAAACCAGCAAACCGACTTTTGCATTTTCAAAGCAAACGACCTTTTAAATTTTCAAAGCAAACGACCTTTTGCATTTTCAAAGCAAACCACCTTTTCCATTTTCAAAGCAAACCACCATTTGCATTTTCAAAGCACATCACCTTTTCCATTTTCAAAGTAAACCACCTTTTGCATTTTCAATGCAAACCAGCAAACCAACTTTTGCATTTTCAAAGCAAACGACCTTTTGCATTTTCAAAGCAAACCACCTTTTGCATTTTCAAAGCATACACATTTTCCATTTTCAAAGCAAACCACCTACTGCATTTTAAAAGCAAACCTTTTTGCATTTTCAAAGCAAACCACCTTTTGCATTTTCAAAGAAATCCACCTTTTGCATTTTCAAAGCAAAACAACTTTTCCATTTTCAAAGCAAACCACCTTTTGCATTTTCAAAGCAAACCTTTTTGCATTTTGAAACAAAACCACATTTAGAAATTTCAAAGCAAACCACCTTTTGCACTTTCAAAGCCAACGATCCTTTTCATTTTCAAAGCAAACCACCTTTGGCATTTTCAAAGCAAACCACCTTTTTCATTTTCAAAGCACAACAACTTTTGCATTTTCAAACTAAACCACCTTTTTGATTTTCAATGCAATCCAGAAAACCACCTTTTGCATTTTAAAAGCAAACCACCTTTTGCATTTGAAAAGCAAACCACATTTTGCATTTTCAAAGCAGACCACCTTTTGCATTTTCAAAACAAAACACCTTTTGCAATTTCAAAGCAAACCACGTTTTGCATTTTCAAAGCAATCTTTTTGCATTTTCAAACCAATCCAACTTTTGCATTTTCAAAGAAACCACCTTTTCAAAGCAAACCACCTTTTGCATTTTCAAAGCAAACCACATTTTGCATTGTTAAAGCAAACCACCTTTTGCAATTTCAAAGCAAACCACCTTTTGCATTTTCAATGCGAACCACTTGATGCATTTTTAAAGCAAACCACATTTAGCATTTTCAAAGCAAACCACCTTTTCCACTTTCAAAGCAAACGAACTTTTGCATTTTCAAAGCAAAACACCTTTTCCATTTTCAAAGCAAACCACCTTTTGCATTTTCAAAGCAAACCACCTTTTGGCATTTTTATACCAAACCACCTTTCCATTTACAAAGCAAACCATCTTTTGTATTTTCAAAGCAAACCACCTTTTGCATTTTCAAAGCAAACAACTTTTTTTGCAATTTCAAAGCAAACCATCTTTTGCATTTTCAAAGCAAACCACCTTTTTTTCCATTTTCAAAGCAAACCATCTACTGCATTTTTAAAGCAAACCTTTTTTGCATTTTCAAAGCAAACCATCTGTTGAATTTTTAAAGCAAACCACTTTTTGCATTTTCAAAGCAAACCAACTTTTGCATTTTCAAAGCAAACCACTTTTTGCATTTTCAAAGCAAACCACCTATAGCATTTTTTTAAATCAAACCACCTTTTTCATTTTCAAAGCAAACCTCTTTTGCATTTTCAAAGCAAATCACATTTTGATTTTCAAAGCACACCACCTTTGCATTTTCAAAGCAAACCACCTTTTGCCTTTTCAATGCAAACCAGCAAACCAACTTTTGCATTTTCAAAGCAAACGACCTTTTAAATTTTCAAAGCAAACGACCTTTTGCATTTTCAAAGCAAACCACCTTTTCCATTTTCAAAGCAAACCACCATTTGCATTTTCAAAGCACATCACCTTTTCCATTTTCAAAGTAAACCACCTTTTGCATTTTCAATGCAAACCAGCAAACCAACTTTTGCATTTTCAAAGCAAACCACCTTTTGGATTTTACCAGTAAACCACCTTTTGCATTTTCAAAGCAAACAACCTTTTGTATATTGAAAGCAAGCCACCTTTTGCATTTTCAAATCAAACCACTTTTTTTGCAATTTCAAAGCAAACCACCTTTTGCATTTTCAAAGCAAACCAACTTTTCCATTTTCAAAGCAAACCACCTACTGCATTTTAAAAGCAAACCTTTTTGCATTTTAAAAGCAAACCTTTTTGCATTTTCAAAGCAATCCACCTTTTGCATTTTCAAAGCAAATCACCTTTTCAAAGCAAACAACCTTTTCAAAGCAAACCACCTTTTGCATTTTCAAAGCAAACCACCTTTATGCATTTTTGAAGCAAACCACCTTTTGCAATTTCAAAGCAAACCACCTTTTGCATTTTCAATGCAAACAAGCAAACCAGCTTTTGCATTTTCGAAGCAAACCACCTTTTGCATTCTCAAAACAAACGAACTTTAGCATTTTCAAAGCAAACCACATTTTTCATTTTCAAAGCAAACCTCCTTTTGGCATTTTTTATAGCAAACCACCATTTGCATTTTCAAAGCAAACCACCATTTGCATTTTCAAAGCAAACCACTTTTGCATTTTCAAAGCAAACCACAGTTAGCATTTTCAAAGCAAACCACCTTTTGCACTTTCAAAGCAAACGACCTTTTGCATTTTCAAAGCAAACCACCTTTTCCATTTTAAAAGCAAACCACTTTTTGGCATTTTTATACCAAACCACCCTTTGCATTTTCAAAGCAAACCACGTTTTCCATTTTCAAAGCAAACCACCTACTACATTTTCAAAGCAAACCACCTTTTGCATTTTCAAAGCAGACCACCTTTTGCATTTTCAAAGGAAACACCTTTTCCATTTTCAAAGCAAATCACCTTTTGCATTTTCAAAGCAAACGTGTTTGCACTATCAAACCAATCCACCTTTTGCATTTTCAAAGCAAACCACCTTTTCAAAGCTTTCAAAGCACCTGGAGCGGGGCTTTATCCCCCCGCACGGCTTGGAATGGCCACCGGACTTTGCGAGCGCACGCCGGGGCTCTAACACCAAGACCCGGTGCGCGACCTTGCATCACCCGGCGTGGCTTTAATGGCTGCGGGACAATCACCATCGCCCGCCGGGGGCTTTGACTTTGACTCTGACATTGGGGGGGGAGTGCAGTGGAGAGATACGTTTTTTTTGCCTTCCATCACAGCGCTGTCTTCTTCGTTTTGTATTGTATGGCTGCAGAAACGACATTTCGTTTGGACCTCAAGGGGTCCAAATGACAAATTTGTCCAAAAGATTGAAAAAATTGAAAAAAAAAAGAATTGAATTCAAAGCAAACCACCTTTTCAAAGCAAACCACCTTTTGTATTTTCAAGGCAAACCACCTTTTGCATTTTTACAGCAAACCACCTTTTGCATTTTCAAAGCGAACCATTTTTGCATTTTCAAAGCAAACCACTTTTTGCATTTTCAAAGCAAACCACATTTAGCATTTTCAAAGCAAACCATCTTTTGCATTTTCAAAGCACACCACATTTTGCATTTTCAAATCAAACCACCTTTTGCACTTTCAAAGCAAACGAACTTTTGCATTTTCAAAGCAAACAATCTGTTCCATTTTCAAAGCAAACCACATTTAACATTTTCAAAGCACATCACCTTTTCCATGTTCAAAGTAAACCACCTTTTGCATTTTCAAAGCAAACAACCTTTTCCATTTTCAAAGCAAACCACCATTTGCATTTTCAAAGCACATCACCTTTTCCAATTTCAAAGTAAACCATCTTTTGCATTTTCCATGCAAACCAGCAAACCAACTTTTGCATTTTCAAAGCAAACGACCTTTTGCATTTTCAAAGCAAACCACCTTTTGCATTTTCAAAGCAAATCACTTTTTTTGGCATTTTTATACCAAACCCCTTTTTCCATTTTCAAAGCAAACCATCTTTTGTATTTTCAAAGCAAACCACCTTTTTCATTTTCAAAGCAAACCACCTTTTGCATTTTCAAAGCAAACGACCTTTTGCATTTTCAAAGCAAACTACCTTTTACATTTTCAAAGCAAACCACCTTTTACATATTCAAAGCAAACCATCTACTGCATTTTTAAAGCAAACCACTTTTTTGTAATTTCAAATCAAACCACCTTTTGCATTTTCAAAGCAAACCACCTTTTCCATTTTCAAAGCAAACCATGTACTGCATTTTTAAAGCAAACCTTTTTGCATTTTCAAAGCAAACCACGTTTTGCATTTTCAAAGCAAACCATCTTTTCCATTTTCAAAGCAAACCATCTACTGCATTTTTAAAGCAAACCTTTTTGCATTTTCAAAGCAAAACACCTTTTCCATTTTCAAAGCAAACCATTTTTTGCATTTTCAAAGCAAACCACCTTTTGCATTTTCAATGCAAACCACTTTTTGCATTTTGAAAGCAAACCACCTATAGCATTTTTAAAGTAAACCACCTTTTGCATTTTCAAAGCAAACCACCTTTTGCATTTTTAAAGCAAACCACCTTTTGCATTTTCAAAGCACACCACCTTTTGCATTTTTTTTTAATTTATTTATTTTTTATTTTTTTAATTTTTATTTATTAGAAGTACATTACATTACAACCACATACATTAATACTCGTTATTTGTATCTTCTTACAATTAATGTACTCCCTTTATTTTTTATTTTTTACACTAGAAAACGAAAAGATTGAAAGAAAGAAGAAAGTGAAGGAAAAAGTGAAAGTGTAGAAAAGTGTAGAAAATGTAACAACAGAAAAGGACGAAGACCCTATAAGAGCGAAATTAAAAACTAAAAAAAAAAAGAGTTAAGAGATAGGCCCTAGGAAAAAAAAGAGAAAGAGAGGAAAAAAAGAAAAAATATATATATATTTTTTTGAGTATTACGTAAATAGGACATACCAACTCTTCAACTATCATCCCCCCTTACCTGACCTCAATTTTTTATTTTTTTTTAAAGTACTTTTGCACCCTATGTTTGTAATAATTCTATAAATGCAGACCACGTCAGGTGGAAGTGATCTGGTTTACCTGCTAGGAGGAGTCTTATCTCTTCTAGGTGTAATGTTTCAAACATATTTGAAATCCACATATTTATAGTTGGTATTGGAGCCTTCTTCCAAAATTTTAGAATTAGCTTTTTTCCAGTTATTAACCCATAGTCCATTAATTTCTTTTGAAACACATTTAGTTCTGGATCATCTTCCGTTATTCCGAAGATAATCCATTCTGCTTTGGGTATCAGTCTTGTTTTAAATAACTTTGTAAAGATTTCAAAAATTTCATTCCAAAATTTTTGAATTTTTGTACAGAAGACGAATGAGTGCGCTATAGTAGCTTCATGGGATTGACATTTATCACAAATACGTTTGGGAAAATTTTATGAATTTTAGTTTTCGAATAATATAATCTATGTAAAATTTTAAATTGTATTAAAGTGTGTCTTACATTAATCGAGCATTTATGCACGTTTAATAAGTATTCATTCCAACTTTCCTTTGAAATTTTAATAGCTAACTCTTGTTCCCAGTCTCTTCTGATACCCTCCGTAGGTGGTATTTGTACATTTAAAATAATATTATACAAATATGATATTAAGTTTGCTGATTCCGCTTTTATCTGCATTGCCTCGTCCAATACATCTACTGGGTTATTATAATGATCTTTTGTATATTTTTTCAAATAGTCGCATATTTGAAAATATTTAAAATATAGATTATTTCCGAGTTTATATTTTATTTGTAATTGTTGAAATGAAAGTAATTTTCCAGTTTCATACAAGTCACCAAGCGTTTTAATTCCTAGTCTATCCCATTGTGTATAAGCTTTATATATAATAGAAGGACTAAACGAAGGGTTATTGACTATAGGTATCCTTTTGCATTTTCAAAGCAAACCACCTTTTGCATTTTTAAAGCAAACCACCTTTTGCATTTTCAAAGCACACCACCTTTTGCATTTTTTTTAAATTTATTTATTTTTTATTTTTTTAATTTTTATTTATTAGAAGTACATTACATTACAACCACATACATTAATACTCGTTATTTGTATCTTCTTACAATTAATGTACTCCCTTTATTTTTTATTTTTTACACTAGAAAACGAAAAGATTGAAAGAAAGAAGAAAGTGAAGGAAAAAGTGAAAGTGTAGAAAAGTGTAGAAAATGTAACAACAGAAAAGGACGAAGACCCTATAAGAGCGAAATTAAAAACTAAAAAAAAAAAGAGTTAAGAGATAGGCCCTAGGAAAAAAAAGAGAAAGAGAGGAAAAAAAGAAAAAATATATATATATTTTTTTGAGTATTACGTAAATAGGACATACCAACTCTTCAACTATCATCCCCCCTTACCTGACCTCAATTTTTTATTTTTTTTTAAAGTACTTTTGCACCCTATGTTTGTAATAATTCTATAAATGCAGACCACGTCAGGTGGAAGTGATCTGGTTTACCTGCTAGGAGGAGTCTTATCTCTTCTAGGTGTAATGTTTCAAACATATTTGAAATCCACATATTTATAGTTGGTATTGGAGCCTTCTTCCAAAATTTTAGAATTAGCTTTTTTCCAGTTATTAACCCATAGTCCATTAATTTCTTTTGAAACACATTTAGTTCTGGATCATCTTCCGTTATTCCGAAGATAATCCATTCTGCTTTGGGTATCAGTCTTGTTTTAAATAACTTTGTAAAGATTTCAAAAATTTCATTCCAAAATTTTTGAATTTTTGTACAGAAGACGAATGAGTGCGCTATAGTAGCTTCATGGGATTGACATTTATCACAAATACGTTTGGGAAAATTTTATGAATTTTAGTTTTCGAATAATATAATCTATGTAAAATTTTAAATTGTATTAAAGTGTGTCTTACATTAATCGAGCATTTATGCACGTTTAATAAGTATTCATTCCAACTTTCCTTTGAAATTTTAATAGCTAACTCTTGTTCCCAGTCTCTTCTGATACCCTCCGTAGGTGGTATTTGTACATTTAAAATAATATTATACAAATATGATATTAAGTTTGCTGATTCCGCTTTTATCTGCATTGCCTCGTCCAATACATCTACTGGGTTATTATAATGATCTTTTGTATATTTTTTCAAATAGTCGCATATTTGAAAATATTTAAAATATAGATTATTTCCGAGTTTATATTTTATTTGTAATTGTTGAAATGAAAGTAATTTTCCAGTTTCATACAAGTCACCAAGCGTTTTAATTCCTAGTCTATCCCATTGTGTATAAGCTTTATATATAATAGAAGGACTAAACGAAGGGTTATTGACTATAGGTATCCTTTTGCATTTTCAAAGCAAACCACCGTTTGCATTTTCAATGCAAACCAGCAAACCAACTTTTGCATTTTCAAAGCAAACCACCTTTTGTATTTTCAAAGCAAACCACATTTTCCACTTTCAAAGCAAACCACCTACAGCATTTTCAAAGCAAACAACCTTTTGCATTTTGAAAGCAAACCTCCTTTTGCATTTTTAAAGCAACCAACCTTTTGCATTTTCAAAGCACCCCACCTTTTGCATTTTCAAAGCAAACCATCTACTGCATTTTTAAAGCAAACCTTTTTGCATTTTCAATGCAAAACACCTTTTACATTTTTCCATTCTTCTTTAACTATTTTTATCTTTTTTTTTTTTTTTCTTTTTTTTTTTTTAATTTTTTTTTTTTTTTATGCTTCTTCTCTTTCTTTTCTTTCTTTACTTCATCTATCTCTTTAGTTCTATCTAGTTTTTTAAAAAAAGGCAAAAGGTATTGGAGACAATGTAATAATAATTGACAATATTATCAATTTAAAAATGTTAGACTGTAATGATGTAAATAAATTGTGTACTTATCTCCAATAATAAAAAATATTTTAAAAAAAACAAAAAAAAAACAAACAAACGACATTTTGCATTTTCAAAGCAAACCACATTTTGCATTTTCAAAGCAATCCGCCTTTTGGCATTTTATAGCAAACCACCTTTTGCATTTTCAAAGCAAACCACCATTTCCATTTTGAAAGCAAACCACTTTTTGCAATTTCAAAGCAAACCACCTTTTGCATTTTCAAAGCAAACCAACTTTTGCATTTCCAAAGCAAACCACGTTTTGGCATTTTTATACTAAACCACCTTTTGCATTTTCAAAACAAACCACCTTTTACATTTTCAAAGCAAACCACCATTTGCATTTTTAATGCAAACCACCTTTTGCATTTTAAAAGCAAACCACCTTTTGCATTTGCAAAGCAAACCACTTTTTACAATTTCAAAGCAAACCACCTTTTGCATTTTCAAAGCAAACCATCTTTTCCATTTTCAAAGCAAACCATCTACTGCATTTTTAAAGCAAACCTTTTTGCATTTTCAATGCAAAACACCTTTTCCATTTTCAAAGCAAACCACTTTTTGCATTTGCAATGCAAACCACCTTTTGCATTTTCAATGCAAACCACTTTTTGCATTTTGAAAGCAAACCACCTATAGCATTTTTAAAGCAAACCACCTTTTGCATTTTCAAAGCAAACCACCTTTGGCATTTTTAAAGCAAACCACCTTTTGCATTTTCAAAGCACACCACCTTTTGCATTTTCAAAGCAAACCACCGTTTGCATTTTCAATGCAAACCAGCAAACCAACTTTTGCATTTTCAAAGCAAACCTCCTTTTGCATTTTCAAAACAAACGACATTTTTCATTTTCAAAGCAAACCACCATTTGCATTTTCAAAGCAAACCACTTTTTGCAATTTCAAAGCAAAACCGCCTTTTCCATTTTCAATCCGAACCACATTTTGCATTTTAAAAGCAAGCCACCTTTTGCATTTTCAAAGCAAACCACCTTTTGCTTTTTAAAGCAAACCACCTTTTGCTTTTTCAAAGCAAACCACCATTTGCCCATCAAAGCAAACCACTATTTGTATTTTCAAAGCAAACCTTTTGCCTTTTCAAAGTAAACCCTTTGCATTTTCAAAGCAAAACTTTTGCATTTCCAAAGCAAACTACCTTTTTCATTTTCAAAGCAAACCACCTTTTGCATTTTCAAAGCAAACCACCTTTTGCAATTTTCAAAGAAAACCACATTTTGGATTTTCACAGCAAACCATCCTTTGCATTTTCAAAGCACACCACATTTTGCATTTTCAAATCAAACCACCTTTTGCATTTTCAATGCAAACCAGCAAACCAACTTTTGCATTTTCAAATCAAACCACCTTTTGCATTTTCAAAACAAACGACATTTTGCATTTTCAAAGCAAACCACATTTTGCATTTTCAAAGCAATCCGCCTTTTGGCATTTTATAGCAAACCACCTTTTGCATTTTCAAAGCAAACCACCATTTCCATTTTGAAAGCAAACCACTTTTTGGAATTTCAAAGCAAACCACCTTTTGCATTTTCAAAGCAAACCAGCTTTTGCATTTCCAAAGCAAACCACGTTTTGGCATTTTTATACGAAACCACCTTTTGCATTTTCAAAACAAACCACCTTTTACATTTTCAAAGCAAACCACCATTTGCATTTTTAAAGCAAACCACCTTTTGCATTTTAAAAGCAAACCACCTTTTGCATTTGCAAAGCAAACCACTTTTTGCAATTTCAAAGCAAACCACCTTTTGCATTTTCAAAGCAAACCATCTTTTCCATTTTCAAAGCAAACCATCTACTGCATTTTTAAAGCAAACCTTTTTGCATTTTCAAAGCAAAACACCTTTTCCATTTTCAAAGCAAACCACTTTTTGCATTTTCAAAGCAACCCACATTTTGCATTTTCAATGCAAACCACTTTTTGCATTTTGAAAGCAAACCACCTATAGCATTTTTAAAGCAAACCACCTTTTGCATTTTCAAAGCAAACCACCTTTTGCATTTTTAAAGCAAACCACCTTTTGCATTTTCAAAGCACACCACCTTTTGCATTTTCAAAGCAAACCACCGTTTGCATTTTCAATGCAAACCAGCAAACCATCTTTTGCATTTTCAAAGCAAACGACATTTTGCATTTTCAAAGCAAACCACCATTTGCATTTTCAAAGCAAACCACTTTTTGCAATTTCAAAGCAAAACCGCCTTTTGCATTTTCAATCCAAACCACATTTTGCATTTTAAAAGCAAGCCACCTTTTGCATTTTCAAAGCAAACCACCTTTTGCATTTTTAAAGCAAACCACCTTTTGCTTTTTCAAAGCAAACCACCATTTGCCCTTCAAAGCAAACCACTATTTGTATTTTCAAAGCAAACCTTTTGCCTTTTCAAAGTAAACCCTTTGCATTTTCAAAGCAAACCTTTTGCATTTCCAAAGCAAACTACCTTTTTCATTTTCAAAGCAAACCACCTTTTGCATTTTCAAAGCAAACCACCTTTTGCAATTTTCAAAGAAAACAACATTTTGCATTTTCACAGCAAACCATCTTTTGCATTTTCAAAGCAAACCACCTTTTACATTTTCAAAGCAAACAACCATTTGCATTTTCAAAGCAAACCACCTTTTCCATTTTAAAGGCAAACCACCTTTTGCATTTTCAAAGCAAACCACCATTTGCATATTAAAAGAAAGCCACCTTTTTCATTTTCAAAGCAAACCACCTTTTGCATTTTCAAAGCAAACCACCTTTTGCATATTCAAAGAAAACCTCATTATGCATTTTCAAAGCAAACCACCTTTTGCATTTTCAAAGCAAACCACCTTTTGCATTTTCAAAGCATACCATATTTTGCATTTTCAAATCAAACCTCCTTTTGCATTTCCATTAAAAAGCAGCTTTTGCATTTTCAATGCAAACCAGCAAACCACCTTTTGCATTTTCAAAGCAAACGACCTTTTGCATTTTCAAAGCAAACGATCTTTTGCATTTTCAAAGCAAACGATCTTTTGCATTTTCAAAGCAAACGATCTTTTGTAATTTCAAATCAAACCACCTTTTGCATTTTCAAAGCAAACCACCTTTTCCATTTTCAAAGCAAACCATCTACTGCATTTTTAAAGCAAACCTTTTGGCATTTTCAAAGCAAACCACGTTTTGCATTTTCAAAGGAAACCATCTTTTCCATTTTCAAAGCAAACCATCTACTGCATTTCTAAAGCAAACCTTTTTGCATTTTCAAAGCAAACCACCTTTTACATTTTCAAAGCAGACCACCTTTTGCATTTTCAAAGCAAAACACCTTTTACATTTTCAAACAAACCACCTTTTGCATTTTCAAAGCAAACCTTTTTGCATTTTCAAAGCAAACCACCTTTTGCATTTTCAAAGCAAACAACCTTTTGTAATTTCAAAGCAAACCACCTTTTGCATTTTCAAAGCAAAACACCTTTTCCATTTTCAAAGCACACCACCTTTTGCATTTTCAAAGCAAACCACCTTTTGCATTGTCAATGCAGACCAGCAAACTAACTTTTGCACTTTCGTAGCAAACCACCTTTTGCATTTTCAAAACAAACGACCGTTTGCATTTTCAAAGCAAACCACATTTTGCCTTTTCAAAGCAAACCTCCTTTGGGCGTTTTTATAGGAAACCACCGTTTGCATTTTAAAAGCAAACCACCCTTTGCATTTTCAAAGCAAACCACCGTTTGCATCTTCAAAGCAACCACCTTTTGCTTTTTCAAAGCAAACCACCATTTGACCTTCAAAGCAAACCACTGTTTGCATTTTCAAAGCATACCTTTTGCATTTTCAAAGCAAACCACCTTTTTCATTTTCAAAGCAAACGACATTTTGCATTTTCAAAGCAAACCACCTTTTGCATTTTCAAAGAAAACCACATTTGGCATTTTCGTAGCAAACCACCTTTTGCATTTTCAAAACAAACGACCTTTTGCATTTTCAAAGCAAACCACATTTTGCCTTTTCAAAGCAAACCTCCTTTGGGCGTTTTTATAGGAAACCACCGTTTGCATTTTAAAAGCAAACCACCCTTTGCATTTTCAAAGCAAACCACCGTTTGCATCTTCAAAGCAACCACCTTTTGCTTTTTCAAAGCAAACCACCATTTGACCTTCAAAGCAAACCACTGTTTGCATTTTCAAAGCATACCTTTTGCATTTTCAAAGCAAACCACCTTTTTCATTTTCAAAGCAAACGACATTTTGCATTTTCAAAGCAAACCACCTTTTGCATTTTCAAAGAAAACCACATTTGGCATTTTCAAAGCAAACCACCTTTTGCATTTTCAAAGCAAACCACCTTTTGCATTTTCTAAGCAAACCATCTTTTGGATTTTCAAAGCAAACCACCTTTTGCATTTCCATTAAAAAGCAGCTTTTGCATTTCCATTCAAACCAGCAAACCACCTTTTGCATTTTCAAAGCAAACCACCTTTTACATTTTCAAAGCAAACCACAATTTGCATTTTCAAAGCAAACCACCTTTTGCATTTTAAAGGCCAACCACCTTTTGCATTTTCAAAGCAAACCACATTTTGCATTTTCAGAGCAAACCGCCTTTTGGCATGTTATAGCAAACCACATTTTGCATTTTCAAAGCAAACCACATTTTGCATTTTCAGAGCAAACAGCCTTTTGGCATGTTATAGCAAATCACCTTTTGCATTTTCAAAGCAAACCACCATTTGCATTTTCCAAGCAAACCACCTTTTTCATTTTCAAAGCAAACGACCTTTTGCATTTTCAAAGCAAACCACCTTTTACATTTTCAAAGCAAACCACCTTTTCCATTTTCACAGCAAACCATCTACTGCATTTTCAAAGCAAACCACCATTTGCCCATCAAAGCAAACCACTATTTGTATTTTCAAAGCAAACCTTTTGCCTTTTCAAAGTAAACCCTTTGCATTTTCAAAGCAAACCTTTTGCATTTCCAAAGCAAACTACCTTTTTCATTTTCAACGCAAACCACCTTTTGCATTTTCAAAGCAAACCACCTTTTGCAATTTTCAAAGAAAACCACATTTTGCATTTTCACAGCAAACCATCTTTTGCATTTTCAAAGCACACCACATTTTGCATTTTCAAATCAAACCACCTTTTGCATTTTCAATGCAAACCAGCAAACCAACTTTTGCATTTTCAAATCAAACCACCTTTTGCATTTTCAAAACAAACGACATGTTGCATTTTCAAAGCAAACCACATTTTGCATTTTCAAAGCAATCCGCCTTTTGGCATTTTATAGCAAACCACCTTTTGCATTTTCAAAGCAAACCACCATTTCCATTTTGAAAGCAAACCACTTTTTACAATTTCAAAGCAAACCACCTTTTGCATTTTCAAAGCAAACCAGCTTTTGCATTTCCAAAGCAAACCAAGTTTTGGCATTTTTATACCAAACCACCTTTTGCATTTTCAAAACAATCCACCTTTTACATTTTCAAAGCAAACCACCATTTGCATTTTTAAAGCAAACCACCTTTTGCATTTTAAAAGCAAACCACCTTTTGCATTTGCAAAGCAAACCACTTTTTGCAATTTCAAAGCAAACCACCTTTTGCATTTTCAAAGCAAACCATATTTTCCATTTTCAAAGCAAACCATCTACTGCATTTTTAAAGCAAACCTTTTTGCATTTTCAAAGCAAAACACCTTTTCCATTTTCAAAGCAAACCACTTTTTGCATTTTCAAAGCAAACCACCTTTTGCATTTTTAATGTAAACCACTTTTTGCATTTTGAAAGCAAACCACCTATAGCATTTTTAAAGCAAACCACCTTTTGCATTTTCAAAGCAAACCACCTTTTGCATTTTTAAAGCAAACCACCTTTTGCATTTTCAAAGCACACCACCTTTTGCATTTTCAAAGCAAACCACCGTTTGCATTTTCAATGCAAACCAGCAAACCATCTTTTGCATTTTCAAAGCAAACCTCCTTTTGCATTTTCAAAACAAACGACATTTTGCATTTTCAAAGCAAACCACCATTTGCATTTTCAAAGCAAACCACTTTTTGCAATTTCAAAGCCAAACCGCCTTTTGCATTTTCAATCCAAACCACATTTTGCATTTTAAAAGCAAGCCACCTTTTGCATTTTCAAAGCAAACCACCTTTTGCATTTTTAAAGCAAACCACCTTTTGCTTTTTTCAAAGCAAACCACCATTTGCCCTTCAAAGCAAACCACTATTTGTATTTTCAAAGCAAACCTTTTGCCTTTTCAAAGTAAACCCTTTGCATTTTCAAAGCAAACCTTTTGCATTTCCAAAGCAAACTACCTTTTTCATTTTCAAAGCAAACCATCTTTTGCATTTTCAAAGCAAACCACATTTTGAATTTTTAAAGCAAACAACCATTTGCATTTTCAAAGCACCCCACCTTTTGCATTTTCAAAGCAAACAACCTTTTGCATTTTCCAAGCAAACCACCTTTTGTATTTTCAAAGCAAACCACCTTTTGCATTTTCAAAGCAAACCATCTACTGCATTTTTAAAGCAAACCTTTTTGCATTTTCGAAGCAAACCACGTTTTGCATTTTCAAACGAAACCATCTTTTCCATTATCAAAGCAAACCATCTCCTGCTTTTTTGAAGCAAACCTTTTTGCATTTTCAAAGCAAACCATCTTTTGCAATTTCAAAGCAAACCACCTTTTGCATTTTCAAAGCAAACCACCTTTTTCATTTTCAAAGCAAACAACCTTTTGCATTTTCAAAGCAAACCACCTTTTGCATTTTCAAAGAAAACCTCCGTTTGCATCTTCAAAGCAACCACCTTTTGCTTTTTCAAAGCAAACCACCATTTGACCTTCAAAGCAAACCACTGTTTGCATTTTCAAAGCATACCTTTTGCATTTTCAAAGAAAACCACATTTGGCATTTTCAAAGCAAACCACCTTTTGCATTTTCAAAGCAAACCACCTTTTACATTTTCTAAGCAAACCATCTTTTGGATTTTCAAAGCAAACCACCTTTTGCATTTCCATTAAAAAGCAGCTTTTGCATTTTCAATTCAAACCAGCAAACCACCTTTTGCATTTTCAAAGCAAACCACCTTTTACATTTTCAAAGCAAACCACAATTTGCATTTTCAAAGCAAACCACCTTTTGCATTTTAAAGGCCAACCACCTTTTGCATTTTCAAAGCAAACCACATTTTGCATTTTCAGAGCAAACCGCCTTTTGGCATGTTATGGCAAACCACATTTTGCATTTTCAAAGCAAACCACATTTTGCATTTTCAGAGCAAACAGCCTTTTGGCATGTTATAGCAAATCACCTTTTGCATTTTCAAAGCAAACCACCATTTGCATTTTCCAAGCAAACCACCTTTTTCATTTTCAAAGCAAACGACCTTTTGCATTTTCAAAGCAAACCACCTTTTACATTTTCAAAGCAAACCACCTTTTCCATTTTCACAGCAAACCATCTACTGCATTTTCAAAGCAAACCACCATTTGCCCATCAAAGCAAACCACTATTTGTATTTTCAAAGCAAACCTTTTGCCTTTTCAAAGTAAACCCTTTGCATTTTCAAAGCAAACCTTTTGCATTTCCTAAGCAAACTACCTTTTTCATTTTCAACGCAAACCACCTTTTACATTTTCAAAGCAAACCACCTTTTGCAATTTTCAAAGAAAACCACATTTTGCATTTTCACAGCAAACCATCTTTTGCATTTTCAAAGCACACCACATTTTGCATTTTCAAATCAAACCACCCTTTGCATTTTCAATGCAAACCAGCAAACCAACTTTTGCATTTTCAAATCAAACCACCTTTTGCATTTTCAAAACAAACGACATTTTGCATTTTCAAAGCAAACCACATTTTGCATTTTCAAAGAAATCCGCCTTTTGGCATTTTATAGCAAACCACCTTTTGCATTTTCAAAGCAAACCACCATTTCCATTTTGAAAGCAAACCACTTTTTACAATTTCAAAGCAAACCACCTTTTGCATTTTCAAAGCAAACCAGCTTTTGCATTTCCAAAGCAAACCAAGTTTTGGCATTTTTATACCAAACCACCTTTTGCATTTTCAAAACAATCCACCTTTTACATTTTCAAAGCAAACCACCATTTGCATTTTTAAAGCAAACCACCTTTTGCATTTTAAAAGCAAACCACCTTTTGCATTTGCAAAGCAAACCACTTTTTGCAATTTCAAAGCAAACCACCTTTTGCATTTTCAAAGCAAACCATCTTTTCCATTTTCAAAGCAAACCATCTACTGCATTTTTAAAGCAAACCTTTTTGCATTTTCAAAGCAAAACACCTTTTCCATTTTCAAAGCAAACCACTTTTTGCATTTTCAAAGCAAACCACCTTTTGCATTTTTAATGTAAACCACTTTTTGCATTTTGAAAGCAAACCACCTATAGCATTTTTAAAGCAAACCACCTTTTGCATTTTCAAAGCAAACCACCTTTTGCATTTTTAAAGCAAACCACCTTTTGCATTTTCAAAGCACACCACCTTTTGCATTTTCAAAGCAAACCACCGTTTGCATTTTCAATGCAAACCAGCAAACCATCTTTTGCATTTTCAAAGCAAACCTCCTTTTGCATTTTCAAAACAAACGACATTTTGCATTTTCAAAGCAAACCACCATTTGCATTTTCAAAGCAAACCACTTTTTGCAATTTCAAAGCCAAACCGCCTTTTGCATTTTCAATCCAAACCACATTTTGCATTTTAAAAGCAAGCCACCTTTTGCATTTTCAAAGCAAACCACCTTTTGCATTTTCCAAGCAAACCACCTTTTGCTTTTTTCAAAGCAAACCACCATTTGCCCTTCAAAGCAAACCACTATTTGTATTTTCAAAGCAAACCTTTTGCCTTTTCAAAGTAAACCCTTTGCATTTTCAAAGCAAACCTTTTGCATTTCCAAAGCAAACTACCTTTTTCATTTTCAAAGCAAACCACCTTTTGCATTTTCAAAGCAAACCACATTTTGCATTTTTAAAGCAAACAACCATTTGCATTTTCAAAGCACCCCACCTTTTGCATTTTCAAAGCAAACAACCTTTTTGCATTTTCCAAGCAAACCACCTTTTGTATTTTCAAAGCAAACCACCTTTTGCATTTTCAAAGCACACCACTTTTTTGCAATTTCAAATCAAACCACCTTTTGCATTTTCAAAGCAAACCACCTTTTCCATTTTCAAAGCAAACCATCTACTGCATTTTTAAAGCAAACCTTTTTGCATTTTCGAAGCAAACCACGTTTTGCATTTTCAAACGAAACCATCTTTTCCATTATCAAAGCAAACCATCTACTGCTTTTTTGAAGCAAACCTTTTTGCAATTTCAAAGCAAACCATCTTTTGCAATTTCAAAGCAAACCACCTTTTGCATTTTCAAAGCAAACCACCTTTTTCATTTTCAAAGCAAACAACCTTTTGCATTTTCAAAGCAAACCACCTTTTGCATTTTCAAAGAAAACCTCATTATGCATTTTCAAAGCAAACCTCCTTTTGCATTTTCAAAGCAAACCCCCTTTTGCATTTTCAAAGCATACCATATTTTGCATTTTCATATCAAACCTCCTTTTGCATTTCCATTTAAAAGCAGCTTTTGCATTTTCAATGCAAACCAGCAAACCACCTTTTGCATTTTCAAAGCAAACGACCTTTTGCATTTTCAAAGCAAACGATCTTTTGCATTTTCAAAGCAAACCACCTTTTGTATTTCGAAAGCAAACCACCTTTTGCATTTTCAAAGCAAACCACTTTTATGTAATTTCAAATCAAACCACCTTTTGCATTTTCAAAGCAAAACACCTTTTCCATTTTCAAAGCACACCACCTTTTGCATTTTCAAAGCAAACCACCTTTTGCATTGTCAATGCAGACCAGCAAACTAACTTTTGCATTTTCGTAGCAATCCACCTTTTGCATTTTCAAAACAAACGACCTTTTACATTTTCAAAGCAAACCACATTTTGCCTTTTCAAAGCAAACCTCCTTTGGGCGTTTTTATTGGAAACCACCTTTTGCATTTTAAAAGCAAACCACCTTTTGCATTTTCAAAGCAAACCACCTTTTGTAATTTCAAATCAAACCACCTTTTGCATTTTCAAAGCAAACCACCTTTTGCATTTTCTAAGCAAACCATCTTTTGGATTTTCAAAGCAAACCACCTTTTGCATTTCCATTAAAAAGCAGCTTTTGCATTTTCAATTCAAACCAGCAAACCACCTTTTGCATTTTCAAAGCAAACCACCTTTTACATATTCAAAGCAAACCACAATTTGCATTTTCAAAGCAAACCACCTTTTGCATTTTAAAGGCCAACCACCTTTTGCATTTTCAAAGCAAACCACATTTTGCATTTTCAGAGCAAACCGCCTTTTGGCATGTTATAGCAAACCACATTTTGCATTTTCAAAGCAAACAACATTTTGCATTTTCAGAGCAAACAGCCTTTTGGCATGTTATAGCAAATCACCTTTTGCATTTTCAAAGCAAACCACCATTTGCATTTTCCAAGCAAACCACCTTTTTCATTTTCAAAGCAAACGACCTTTTGCATTTTCAAAGCAAACCACCTTTTACATTTTCAAAGCAAACCACCTTTTCCATTTTCAATGCAAACCAGCAAACCAACTTTTGCATTTACAAATCAAACCACGTTTTGCATTTTCAAAACAAACGACATTTTGCATTTTCAAAGCAAACCACATTTTGCATTTTCAAAGCAATCCGCCTTTTGGCATTTGATAGCAAACCACCTTTTGCATTTTCAAAGCAAACCACCATTTCCATTTTGAAAGCAAACCACTTTTTGCAATTTCAAAGCAAACCACCTTTTGCATTTTCAAAGCAAACCAGCTTTTGCATTTCCAAAGCAAACCACGTTTTGGCATTTTTATACCAAACCACCTTTTGCATTTTCAAAACAAACCACCTTTTACATTTTCAAAGCAAACCACCATTTGCATTTTTAAAGCAAACCACCTTTTGCATTTTAAAAGCAAACCACCTTTTGCATTTCAAAGCAAACCACTTTTTGCAATTTCAAAGCAAACCACCTTTTGCATTTTCAAAGCAAACCATCTTTTCCATTTTCAAAGCAAACCATCTACTGCATTTTTAAAGCAAACCTTTTTGCATTTTCAAAGCAAAACACCTTTTCCATTTTCAAAGCAAACCACTTTTTGCATTTTCAAAGCAAACCACCTTTTGCATTTTTAATGCAAACCACTTTTTGCATTTTGAAAGCAAACCACCTATAGCATTTTTAAAGCAAACCACCTTTTGCATTTTCAAAGCAAACCACCTTTTGCATTTTTAAAGCAAACCACCTTTTGCATTTTCAAAGCACACCACCTTTTGCATTTTCAAAGCAAACCACCGTTTGCATTTTCAATGCAAACCAGCAAACCATCTTTTGCATTTTCAAAGCAAACCTCCTTTTGCATTTTCAAAACAAACGACATTTTGCATTTTCAAAGCAAACTACCATTTGCATTTTCAAAGCAAACCACTTTTTGCAATTTCAAAGCAAAACCGCCTTTTGCATTTTCAATCCAAACCACCTTTTGCATTTTAAAAGCAAACCACCTTTTGCATTTCAAAGCAAACCACTTTTTGCAATTTCAAAGCAAACCACCTTTTGCATTTTCAAAGCAAACCATCTTTTCCATTTTCAAAGCAAACCATCTACTGCATTTTTAAAGCAAACCTTTTTGCATTTTCAAAGCAAAACACCTTTTCCATTTTCAAAGCAAACCACTTTTTGCATTTTCAAAGCAAACCACCTTTTGCATTTTTAATGCAAACCACTTTTTGCATTTTGAAAGCAAACCACCTATAGCATTTTTAAAGCAAACCACCTTTTGCATTTTCAAAGCAAACCACCTTTTGCATTTTTAAAGCAAACCACCTTTTGCATTTTCAAAGCACACCACCTTTTGCATTTTCAAAGCAAACCACCGTTTGCATTTTCAATGCAAACCAGCAAACCATCTTTTGCATTTTCAAAGCAAACCTCCTTTTGCATTTTCAAAACAAACGACATTTTGCATTTTCAAAGCAAACCACCATTTGCATTTTCAAAGCAAACCACTTTTTGCAATTTCAAAGCAAAACCGCCTTTTGCATTTTCAATCCAAACCACATTTTGCATTTTAAAAGCAAGCCACCTTTTGCATTTTCAAAGCAAACCACCTTTTGCATTTTCCAAGCAAACCACCTTTTGTATTTTCCAAGCAAACCACCTTTTGCATTTTCAAAGCACACCACTTTTTTGCAATTTCAAATCAAACCACCTTTTGCATTTTCAATGCAAACCACCTTTTCCATTTTCAAAGCAAACCATCTACTGCATTTTTAAAGCAAACCTTTTTGCATTTTCGAAGCAAACCACGTTTTGCATTTTCAAACGAAACCATCTTTTCCATTATCAAAGCAAACAATCTACTGCTTTTTTGAAGCAAACCTTTTTGCATTTTCAAAGCAAACCATCTTTTGCAATTTCAAAGCAAACCACCTTTTGCATTTTCAAAGCAAACCACCTTTTTCATTTTCAAAGCAAACCACCTTTTGCATTTTCAAAGCAAACCACCTTTTGCATTTTCAAAGAAAACCTCATTATGCATTTTCAAAGCAAACCACCTTTTGCATTTTCAAAGCAAACCACCTTTTGAATTTTCAAAGCAAACCACCTTTTGCATTGTCAATGCAGACCAGCAAACTAACTTTTGCATTTTCGTAGCAATCCACCTTTTGCATTTTCAAAACAAACGACCTTTTGCATTTTCAAAGCAAACCACATTTTGCCTTTTCAAAGCAAACCTCCTTTGGGCGTTTTTATAGGAAACCACCTTTTGCATTTTAAAAGCAAACCACCCTTTGCATTTTCAAAGCAAACCACCGTTTGCATCTTCAAAGCAACCACCTTTTGCTTTTTCAAAGCAAACCACCATTTGACCTTCAAAGCAAACCACTGTTTGCATTTTCAAAGCATACCTTTTGCATTTTCAAAGCAAACCACCTTTTTCATTTTCAAAGCGAACGATATTTTGCATTTTCAAAGCAAACCACCTTTTGCATTTTCAAAGAAAACCACATTTTGCATTTTCAAAGCAAACCACCTTTTGCATTTTCAAAGCAAACCACCTTTGGCATTTTCTAAGCAAACCATCTTTTGGATTTTCAAAGCAAACCACCTTTTGCATTTCCATTAAAAAGCAGCTTTTGCATTTTCAATTCAAACCAGCAAACCACCTTTTCCATTTTCAAAGCAAACCACCTTTTACATTTTCAAAGCAAACCACAATTTGCATTTTCAAAGCAAACCACCTTTTGCATTTTAAAGGCCAACCACCTTTTGCATTTTCAAAGCAAACCATATTTTGCATTTTCAGAGCAAACCGCCTTTTGACATGTTATAGCAAACCACATTTTGCATTTTCAAAGCAAACCACATTTTGCATTTTCAGAGCAAACAGCCTTTTGGCATGTTATAGCAAACCACCTTTTGCATTTTCAAAGCAAACCACCATTTGCATTTTCAAAGCAAACCACCTTTTTCATTTTCAAAGCAAACGACCTTTTGCATTTACAAAGCAAACCACCTTTTACATTTTCAAAGCAAACCACCTTTTCCATTTTCAAAGCAAACCATCTACTGCATTTTTAAAGCAAACCACCTTTTGCATTTTCAAAGCACACCACATTTTGCATTTTCAAATCAAACCACCTTTTGCATTTTCAAAACAAACGACATTTTGCATTTTCAAAGCAAACCACATTTTGCATTTTCAAAGCAATCCGCCTTTTGGCATTTTATAGCAAACCACCTTTTGCATTTTCAAAGCAAACCACCATTTCCATTTTGAAAGCAAACCACTTTTTGCAATTTCAAAGCAAACCACCTTTTGCATTTTCAAAGCAAACCAACTTTTGCATTTCCAAAGCAAACCACGTTTTGGCATTTTTATACCAAACCACATTTGCATTTTCAAAACAAACCACCTTTTACATTTTCAAAGCAAACCACCATTTGCATTTTTAACGCAAACCACCTTTTGCATTTTAAAAGCAAACCACCTATTGCATTTGCAAAGCAAACCACTTTTTGCAATTTCAAAGCAAACCACCTTTTACATTTTCAAAGCAAACCATCTTTTCCATTTTCAAAGCAAACCATCTACTGCATTTTTAAAGCAAACCTTTTTGCATTTTCAAAGCAAAACACCTTTTCCATTTTCAAAGCAAACCACTTTTTGCATTTTCAAAGCAAACCACCTTTTGCATTTTCAATGCAAACCACTTTTTGCATTTTGAAAGCAAACCACCTATAGCATTTTTAAAGCAAACCACCTTTTGCATTTTCAAAGCAAACCACCTTTTGCATTTTTAAAGCAAACCACCTTTTGCATTTTCAAAGCACACCACCTTTTGCATTTTCAAAGCAAACCACCGTTTGTATTTTCAATGCAAACCAGCAAACCAACTTTTGCATTTTCAAAGCAAACCTCCTTTTGCATTTTCAAAACAAACGACATTTTGCATTTTCAAAGCAAACCACCATTTGCATTTTCAAAGCAAACCACTTTTTGCAATTTCAAAGCAAACCGCCTTTTGCATTTTCAATCCAAACCACATTTTGCATTTTAAAAGCAAGCCACCTTTTGCATTTTCAAAGCAAACCACCTTTTGCATTTTTAAAGCAAACCACCTTTTGCTTTTTCAAAGCAAACCACCATTTGCCCTTCAAAGCAAACCACTATTTGTATTTTCAAAAGAAACCTTTTGCCTTTTCAAAGTAAACCCTTTGCATTTTAAAAGCAAAACACCTTTTGCAATTTTCAAAGAAAACCACATTTTGCATTTTCAAAGCAAACCACCTTTTACATTTTCAAAGCAAACAACCATTTGCATTTTCAAAGCAAACCACCTTTTGCATTTTAAAGGCAAACCACCTTTTGCATTTTCAAAGCAAACCACCATTTGCATATTAAAAGAAAGCCACCTTTAGCATTTTCAAAGCAAACCACCTTTTGCATTTTAAAACAAACCACATTTTCCACTTTCAAAGCAAACCACCTACAGCATTTTCAAAGCAAACCACCTTTTGCATTTTTAAAGCAAACCACCTTTTGCTTTTTCAAAGCAAACCACCATTTGCCCTTCAAAGCAAACCACTATTTGTATTTTCAAAGCAAACCTTTTGCCTTTTCAAAGTAAACCCTTTGCATTTTCAAAGCAAACCTTTTGCATTTCCAAATCAAACTACCTTTTTCATTTTCAAAGCAAACCACCTTTTGCATTTTCAAAGCAAACCACCTTTTGCAATTTTCAAAGAAAACCACATTTTGCATTTTCAAAGCAAACCACCTTTTACATTTTCAAAGCAAACAACCATTTGCATTTTCAAAGCAAACCACCTTTTCCATTTTAAAGGCAAACCACCTTTTGCATTTTCAAAGCAAACCACCATTTGCATATTAAAAGAAAGCCACCTTTTGCATTTTCAAAGCACCCCGCCTTTTGCATTTTCAAAGCAAACCACCTTTTGCATTTTCCAAGCAAACCACCTTTTGTATTTTCAAAGCAAACCACCTTTTGCATTTTCAAAGCACACCACTTTTTTGCAATTTCAAATCAAACCACCTTTTGCATTTTCAAAGCAAACCACCTTTTCCATTTTCAAAGCAAACCATCTACTGCATTTTTAAAGTAAACCTTTTTGCATTTTCAAAGCAAACCACCTTTTCCATTTTCAAAGCAAACCATCTACTGCATTTTTAAAGTAAACCTTTTTGCATTTTCAAAGCAAACCACGTTTTGCATTTTCAAACCAAACCATCTTTTCTATTATCAAAGCAAACCATCTACTGCTTTTATAAAGCAAACCTTTTTGCATTTTCAAAGCAAACCATCTTTTGCAATTTCAAAGCAAACCACCTTTTGCATTTTCAAAGCAAACCACCTTTTCCATTTTCAAAGCAAACCACCTTTTGCAATTTCAAAGCAAACAACCTTTTGCATTTTCAAAGAAAACCTCATTATGCATTTTCAAAGCAAACCACTTTTTGCATTTTCAAAGCAAACCACCTTTTGCATTTTCAAAGCATACCATATTTTGCATTTTCAAATCAAACCTCCTTTTGCATTTCCATTAAAAAGCAGCTTTTGCATTTTCAATGCAAACCAGCAAACCACCTTTTGCATTTTCAAAGCAAACGACCTTTTGCATTTTCAAAGCAAATGATCTTTTGCATTTTCAAAGCAAACCACCTTTTGTATTTTAAAAGCAAACCACCTTTTGCATTTTCAAAGCAAACCACTTTTTTGTAATTTCAAATCAAACCACCTTTTGCATTTTCAAAGCAAACCATCTTTTCCATTTTCAAAGCAAACCATCTACTGCATTTTTAAAGCAAACCTTTTTGCATTTTCAAAGCAAACCACGTTTTGCATTTTCAAAGGAAACCATCTTTTCCATTTTCAAAGCAAACCATCTACTGCTTTTTTAAAGCAAACCTTTTTGCATTTTCAAAGCAAACCATCTTTTGCAATTTCAAAGCAAACCACATTTTGCATTTTTAAAGCAAACAACCCTTTGCATTTTCAAAGCACCCCACCTTTTGCATTTTCAAAGCAAACCACCTTTTGCATTTTCCAAGCAAACCACCTTTTGTATTTTCCAAGCAAACCACCTTTTGCATTTTCAAAGCACACCACTTTTTTGCAATTTCAAATCAAACCACCTTTTGCATTTTCAATGCAAACCACCTTTTCCATTTTCAAAGCAAACCATCTACTGCATTTTTAAAGCAAACCTTTTTGCATTTTCGAAGCAAACCACGTTTTGCATTTTCAAACGAAACCATCTTTTCCATTATCAAAGCAAACAATCTACTGCTTTTTTGAAGCAAACCTTTTTGCATTTTCAAAGCAAACCATCTTTTGCAATTTCAAAGCAAACCACCTTTTGCATTTTCAAAGCAAACCACCTTTTTCATTTTCAAAGCAAACCACCTTTTGCATTTTCAAAGCAAACCACCTTTTGCATTTTCAAAGAAAACCTCATTATGCATTTTCAAAGCAAACCACCTTTTGCATTTTCAAAGCAAACCACCTTTTGCATTTTCAAAGCAAACCACCTTTTGCATTGTCAATGCAGACCAGCAAACTAACTTTTGCATTTTCGTAGCAATCCACCTTTTGCATTTTCAAAACAAACGACCTTTTGCATTTTCAAAGCAAACCACATTTTGCCTTTTCAAAGCAAACCTCCTTTGGGCGTTTTTATAGGAAACCACCTTTTGCATTTTAAAAGCAAACCACCCTTTGCATTTTCAAAGCAAACCACCGTTTGCATCTTCAAAGCAACCACCTTTTGCTTTTTCAAAGCAATCCACCATTTGACCTTCAAAGCAAACCACTGTTTGCATTTTCAAAGCATACCTTTTGCATTTTCAAAGCAAACCACCTTTTTCATTTTCAAAGCAAACGACATTTTGCATTTTCAAAGCAAACCACCTTTTGCATTTTCAAAGAAAACCACATTTTGCATTTTCAAAGCAAACCACCTTTTGCATTTTCAAAGCAAACCACCTTTGGCATTTTCTAAGCAAACCATCTTTTGGATTTTCAAAGCAAACCACCTTTTGCATTTCCATTAAAAAGCAGCTTTTGCATTTTCAATTCAAACCAGCAAACCACCTTTTCCATTTTCAAAGCAAACCACCTTTTACATTTTCAAAGCAAACCACAATTTGCATTTTCAAAGCAAACCACCTTTTGCATTTTGAAGGCCAACCACCTTTTGCATTTTCAAAGCAAACCATATTTTGCATTTTCAGAGCAAACCGCCTTTTGACATGTTATAGCAAACCACATTTTGCATTTTCAAAGCAAACCACATTTTGCATTTTCAGAGCAAACAGCCTTTTGGCATTTTATAGCAAACCACCTTTTGCATTTTCAAAGCAAACCACCATTTGCATTTTCAAAGCAAACCACCTTTTTCATTTTCAAAGCAAACGACCTTTTGCATTTACAAAGCAAACCACCTTTTACATTTTCAAAGCAAACCACCTTTTCCATTTTCAAAGCAAACCATCTACTGCATTTTTAAAGCAAACCACCTTTTGCATTTTCAAAGCACACCACATTTTGCATTTTCAAATCAAACCACCTTTTGCATTTTCAATGCAAACCAGCAAACAAACTTTTGCATTTTCAAATCAAACCACCTTTTGCATTTTCAAAACAATCGACATTTTGCATTTTCAAAGCAAACCACATTTTGCATTTTCAAAGCAATCCGCCTTTTGGCATTTTATAGCAAACCACCTTTTGCATTTTCAAAGCAAACCACCATTTCCATTTTGAAAGCAAACCACTTTTTGCAATTTCAAAGCAAACCACCTTTTGCATTTTCAAAGCAAACCAACTTTTGCATTTCCAAAGCAAACCACGTTTTGGCATTTTTATACCAAACCACCTTTTGCATTTTCAAAACAAACCACCTTTTACATTTTCAAAGCAAACCACCATTTGCATTTTTAACGCAAACCACTTTTTGCAATTTCAAAGCAAACCACCTTTTACATTTTCAAAGCAAACCATCTTTTACATTTTCAAAGCAAACCATCTACTGCATTTTTAAAGCAAACCTTTTTGCATTTTCAAAGCAAAACACCTTTTCCATTTTCAAAGCAAACCACTTTTTGCATTTTCAAAGCAAACCACCTTTTGCATTTTCAATGCAAACCACTTTTTGCATTTTGAAAGCAAACCACCTATAGCATTTTTAAAGCAAACCACCTTTTGCATTTTCAAAGCAAACCACCTTTTCATTTTTAAAGCAAACCACCTTTTGCATTTTCAAAGCACACCACCTTTTGCATTTTCAAAGCAAACCACCGTTTGCATTTTCAATGCAAACCAGCAAACCAACTTTTGCATTTTCAAAGCAAACCTCCTTTTGCATTTTCAAAACAAACGACATTTTGCATTTTCAAAGCAAACCACCATTTGCATTTTCAAAGCAAATCACTTTTTGCAATTTCAAAGCAAACCGCCTTTTGCATTTTCAATCCAAACCACATTTTGCATTTTAAAAGCAAGCCACCTTTTGCATTTTCAAAGCAAACCACCTTTTGCATTTTTAAAGCAAACCACCTTTTGCTTTTTCAAAGCAAACCACCATTTGCCCTTCAAAGCAAACCACTATTTGTATTTTCAAAAGAAACCTTTTGCCTTTTCAAAGTAAACCCTTTGCAATTTAAAAGCAAAACACCTTTTGCAATTTTCAAAGAAAACCACATTTTGCATTTTCAAAGCAAACCACCTTTTACATTTTCAAAGCAAACAACCATTTGCATTTTCAAAGCAAACCACCTTTTGCATTTTAAAGGCAAACCACCTTTTGCATTTTCAAAGCAAACCACCATTTGCATATTAAAAGAAAGCCACCTTTTGCATTTTCAAAGCAAACCACCTTTTGCATTTTAAAACAAACCACATTTTCCACTTTCAAAGCAAACCACTATTTGTATTTTCAAAGCAAACCTTTTGCCTTTTCAAAGTAAACCCTTTGCATTTTCAAAGCAAACCTTTTGCATTTCCAAAGCAAACTACCTTTTTCATTTTCAAAGCAAACCACCTTTTGCATTTTCAAAGCAAACCACCTTTTGCAATTTTCAAAGAAAACAACATTTTGCATTTTCAAAGCAAACCACCTTTTACATTTTCAAAGCAAACAACCATTTGCATTTTCAAAGCAAACCACCTTTTCCATTTTAAAGGCAAACCACCTTTTGCATTTTCAAAGCAAACCACCATTTGCATATTAAAAGAAAGCCACCTTTTGCATTTTCAAAGCACCCCACCTTTTGCATTTTCAAAGCAAACCACCTTTTGCATTTTCCAAGCAAACCACCTTTTGTATTTTCAAAGCAAACCACCTTTTGCATTTTCAAAGCACACCACCTTTTTGCAATTTCAAATCAAACCACCTTTTGCATTTTCAAAGCAAACCACCTTTTCCATTTTCAAAGCAAACCATCTACTGCATTTTTAAAGTAAACCTTTTTGCATTTTCAAAGCAAACCACGTTTTGCATTTTCAAACCAAACCATCTTTTCTATTATCAAAGCAAACCATCTACTGCTTTTTATAAAGCAAACCTTTTTGCATTTTCAAAGCAAACCATCTTTTGCAATTTCAAAGCAAACCACCTTTTGCATTTTCAAAGCAAACCACCTTTTCCATTTTCAAAGCAAACCACCTTTTGCAATTTCAAAGCAAACAACCTTTTGCATTTTCAAAGAAAACCTCATTATGCATTTTCAAAGCACCCCACCTTTTGCATTTTCAAAGCAAACCACCTTTTGCATTTTCCAAGCAAACCACCTTTTGTATTTTCAAAGCAAACCACCTTTTGCATTTTCAAAGCACACCACTTTTTTGCAATTTCAAATCAAACCACCTTTTGCATTTTCAAAGCAAACCACCTTTTCCATTTTCAAAGCAAACCATCTACTGCATTTTTAAAGTAAACCTTTTTGCATTTTCAAAGCAAACCACGTTTTGCATTTTCAAACCAAACCATCTTTTCTATTATCAAAGCAAACCATCTACTGCTTTTATAAAGCAAACCTTTTTGCATTTTCAAAGCAAACCATCTTTTGCAATTTCAAAGCAAACCACCTTTTGCATTTTCAAAGCAAACCACCTTTTCCATTTTCAAAGCAAACCACCTTTTGCAATTTCAAAGCAAACAACCTTTTGCATTTTCAAAGAAAACCTCATTATGCATTTTCAAAGCAAACCACTTTTTGCATTTTCAAAGCAAACCACCTTTTGCATTTTCAAAGCATACCATATTTTGCATTTTCAAATCAAACCTCCTTTTGCATTTCCATTAAAAAGCAGCTTTTGCATTTTCAATGCAAACCAGCAAACCACCTTTTGCATTTTCAAAGCAAACGACCTTTTGCATTTTCAAAGCAAACGATCTTTTGCATTTTCAAAGCAAACCACCTTTTGTATTTTAAAAGCAAACCACCTTTTGCATTTTCAAAGCAAACCACTTTTTTGTAATTTCAAATCAAACCACCTTTTGCATTTTCAAAGCAAACCATCTTTTCCATTTTCAAAGCAAACCATCTACTGCATTTTTAAAGCAAACCTTTTTGCATTTTCAAAGCAAACCACGTTTTGCATTTTCAAAGGAAACCGCCTTTTCCATTTTCAAAGCAAACCACCTTTTGCATTTTCAAAGCAAACCTTTTTGCATTTTCAAAGCAAACCACCTTTTGCATTTCCAAAGCAAACCACCTTTTGTAATTTCAAAGCAAACCACCTTTTGCATTGTCAATGCAAACCAGCAAACCAACTTTTGCATTTTCGTAGCAAACCACCTATTGCATTTTCAAAACAAACGACCCTTTGCATTTTCAAAGCAAACCACATTTTGCCTATTCAAAGCAAACCTCCGTTTGCCGTTTTTGTAGCAAACCACCTTTTGCATTTTAAAAGCAAACCACCTTTTGCATTTTCAAAGCAAACCACCGTTTGCATTTTCAAAGCAACCACCTTTTGCTTTTTCAAAGCAAACCACCATTTGACCTTCAAAGCAAACCACTATTTGCATTTTCAAAGCAAACAATCTACTGCATTTTAAAGCAAACCTTTTTGCATTTTCAAAGCAAACCACCTTTTGCATTTTCAAAGCTAACCTCGGTTTCCATTTTCAAAGCAAACCATCTACTGCATTTTTAAAGGAAACCACCTTTTGCATTTTCAAAGCAAACCACCGTTTGCATTTTCAAAGCAACCACCTTTTGCTTTTTCAAAGCAAACCACCATTTGACCTTCAAAGCAAACCACTATTTGCATTTTCAAAGCATACCTTTTGCATTTTCAAAGTAAACCCTTGGCATTTTCAAAGCAAACCTTTTGCATTTTCAAAGCAAACCACCTTTTTCATTTTCAAAGCAAACGACATTTTGCATTTTCAAAGCAAACCTTTTGCATTTTCAAAGCAAACCACCTTTTTCATTTTCAAAGCAAACGACATTTTGCATTTTCAAAGCAAACCACCTTTTGCATTTTCAAAGAAAACCACATTTTGGATTTTCAAAGCAAACCACCTTTTGCATTTTCAAAGCAAACCACCTTTTGCATTTTCAAAGCATACCATATTTAGCATTTTCAAAGCAAACCACCTTTTGCTTTTCCATTAAAAAGCAGCTTTTGCATTTTCAATGCAAACCAGCAAACCACCTTTTGCATTCTCAAAGAAAACGACCTTTTGCATATTCAAAGCAAACGACCTTTTACATTTTCAAAGCAAACCACCTTTTGCATTTTCAAAGCAAGCCACCTTTTGTATTTTCAAAGCAAACCACCTTTTGCATTTTCAAAGCAAACCAATTTTTTTGCAATTTCAAATCAAACTACCTTTTGCATTTTCAAAGCAAACCACCTTTTCTATTTTCAAAGCAAACAATCTACTGCATTTTTAAAGCAAACCTTTTTGCATTTTCAAAGCAAACCAAGTTTTCCATTTTCAAAGGAAACCACCTTTTCCATTTTCAAAGCAAACCATTTACTGCTTTTTTAAAGCAAACCTTTTTGCATTTTCAAAGCAAACCATCTTTAGCAATTTCAAAGCAAACCACTTTTTGCATTTTCAAAGCAAACCACCTTTTGCATTTTCAAAGCAAACCACTTTTTGCATTATGAAAGCAAACCACCTATAGCATTTTCAAAGCAAACCACCTTTTGCATTTTCAATACAAACCTCCTTTTGCATTTTTAAAGCAAACCACCGTTTGCATTTTCAATGCAAACCAGCAAACCTACTTTTGCATTTTCAAAGCAAACCTCCATTTGCATTTTCAAAACAAACGACATATTGCATTTTCAAAGCAAACCACGTTTTGCATTTTCAAAGCAAACCGCTTTTGGCATTTTATAGCAAACCACCGTTTGCATTTTCAAAGCAAACCACCATTTGCATTTTCAAAGCAAACCATTTTTTGCAATTTCAAAGCAAACCACCTTTCGCATTTTCAATGCAAACCACATTTTGCATTTTAAAAGCAAGCCACCTTTTGCATTTTCAAAGCAAACCACCTTTTGCATTTTAAAGGCAAACCACCTTTTGCATTTTCAAATGAAACCACGATTTGCATATTAAAAGCAAGCCACCTTTTGCATTTTCAAAGCAAACCACCTTTTGTATTTTCAAAGCAAACAACAATTTGCATTTTCAAAGCAAACCACATTTTGCATTTTCAAAGCAAACCACCTTTTGCATTTTCAAAGCAAACCACATTTTCCATTTTCAAAGCAAACCACCATTTGCATTTTCAAAGCAAACCACCTTTTGCATTTTAAAGGCAAACCACCTTTTGCATTTTCAAAGGAAACCACGATTTGCATATTAAAAGCAAGCCACCTTTTGCATTTTCAAAGCAAACCACCTTTTGTATTTTCAAAGCAAACAACCATTTGCATTTTCAAAGCAAACCACATTTTGCATTTTCAAAGCAAAGCACCTTTTGCATTTTCAAAGCAAACCACATTTTCCATTTTCAAAGCCATCCATCTACTGCATTTTTAAAGCAAACCTTTTTGCATTTTCAAAGCAAACCACCTTTTGCATTTTCAAAGCAAACCACCTTTTACATTTTCAAAGCACACCATCTACTGCATTTTTAAAGCAAACCTTTTTGCATTTTCATACCAAATCCCCTTTTGCATTTTCAAAGCAAATGTAAGTGGGGCCTGGGTCTAGAAGTGGGGCATGGGTCTAGAAGTGGGGCCTGAGTCTAGAAGTGGGGCCTGAGTCCTGAAGTGGGGCCTGAGTCTAGATGTCGGGCCTGAGTCTAGAAGTGGGGCCTGAGTCTAGAAATGGGGCCTGGGTCTAGAAGTGGGGCCTGAGTCTAGAAGTGGGGCCTGGGTCTAGAAGTGGGGCCTGAGTCTAGAAGTGGGGCCTGAGTCTAGAAGTGGGGCCTGGGTCTAGAAGTGGGGCCTGAGTCTAGAAGTGGCGCCTGGGTCTAAAAGTGGGGCCTGAGTCTAGAAGTGGGGCCTGAGTCTAGAAGTGGGGCCTGATTCTAGAAGTGGGGCCTGAGTCAGGAAGTGGGGCCTGAGTTTAGAAGTGGGCCTGAGTCAGGAAGTGAGGCATGAGTCTAGAAGTGGGGCCTGAGTCTAGAAGTGGGGCATGAGTCAGGAAGTGGGGCCTGAGTCTACAAGTGGGGCCTGAGTCCAGAAGTGGGGCCTGAGTCCAGAAGTGGGGCCCGGGTCTCGAAGTGGGGCCTGAGTCTGAGTCTAGAAGTGGGGCCCGAGTCTAGAAGTGGGGCCTGAGTCTAGAAGTGGGGCCTGAGTCAGGAAGTGGGGCCTGAGTCTAGAAGTGGGGCCTGAGTCTAGAAGTGGGGCCTGGGTATAAAAGTGGGGCCTGATTCTAAAAGCGGGGCCTGAGTCTAGAAGTGGGGCCTGAGTCAGGAAGTGGGGCCTGAGTCTAGAAGTGGGGCCTGAGTCTAGAAGTGGGGCCTGGGTCTAAAAGTGGGGCCTGAGTCTAAAAGCGGGGCCTGAGTCCAGAAGTGGGGCCTGAGTCTAGAAGTGGGGCCTGTGTCTAGAAGTGGGGCCTGAGTCTAGAAGTGGGGCCTGAGTCTAGAAGTGGGGCCTGGGTCTAGAAGTGGGGCCTGGATCTAGAAGTGGGGCCTGGGTCTAGAAGTGGGGCCTGGGTCCAGAAGTGGGGCCTGAGTCTAGAAGTGGGGCCTGGATCTAGAAGTGGGGCCTGGGTCTAGAAGTGGGGCATGGGTCTAGAAGTGGGGCCTGAGTCTAGAAGTGGGGCCTGAGTCCAGAAGTGGGGCCTGAGTCTAGAAGTGGGGCCTGGGTCTAGAAGTGTGGCCTGGGTCTAGAAGTGGGGCCTGAGTCTAGAAGTGTGGCCTGGGTCTAGAAGTGGGGCCTGGGTCTAGAAGTGGGGCCTGAGTCTAGAAGTGGGGCCTGAGTCTAGAAATGGGGCCTGAGTCAGGAAGTGGGGCCTGGGTCTAGAAGTGTGGCCTGGGTCTAGAAGTGGGGCCTGAGTCCTGAAGTGGGGCCTGCGTCTAGAAGTCGGGCCTGAGTCTAGAAGTGGGGCCTGAGTCTAGAAGTGGGGCCTGAGTCTAGAAATGGGGCCTGGGCCTAGAAGTGGGGCCTGAGTCTAGAAGTGGGGCCAGAGTCTAGAAGTGGGGCCTGAGTCTAGAAGTGGGGCCTGGGTCTAGAAGTGGGGCCTGAGTCTAGAAGTGGGGCCTGGGTCTAGAAGTGGGGCCTGAGTCTAGAAGTGGGGCCTGAGTCTAGAAGTATGGCCTGGGTCTAGAAGTGGGGCCTGAGTCTAGAAGTGGGGCCTGAGTCTAGAAGTGGGGCCTGAGTCTAAAAGTGGGGCCTGGGTCTAGAAGTGGGGCCTGAGTCTAGAAGTGGGGCCTGAGTCTAGAAATGGGGCCTGGGCCTAGAAGTGGGGCCTGAGTCTAGAAGTGGGGCCAGAGTCTAGAAGTGGGGCCTGAGTCTAGAAGTGGGGCCTGGGTCTAGAAGTGGGGCCTGAGTCTAGAAGTGGGGCCTGGGTCTAGAAGTGGGGCCTGAGTCTAGAAGTGGGGCCTGAGTCTAGAAGTATGGCCTGGGTCTAGAAGTGGGGCCTGAGTCTAGAAGTGGGGCCTGAGTCTAGAAGTGGGGCCTGAGTCTAAAAGTGGGGCCTGGGTCTAGAAGTGGGGCCTGAGTCTAGAAGTGGGGCCTGGGTCTAGAAGTGGGTCCTGAGTCTAGAAGTGGGGCCTGAGTCAGGAAGTGGGGCCTGAGTCTAGAAGTGGGGCCTGAGTCTAGAAGTGGGGCCTGGGTCTAAAAGTGTGGCCTAAGTCTAGAAGTGGGGCCTGGGTCTAGAAGTGGGGCCTGAGTCTAGAAGTGGGGCCTGGGTCTAGAAGTGGGGCCTGAGTCTAGAAGTGGGGCCTGAGTCTAGAAGTGGGGCCTGAGTCTAGAAGTGTGGCCTGGGTCTAGAAGTGGGGCCTGAGTCTAGAAGTGGGGCCTGAGTCTAGAAGTGGGGCCTGAGTCTAAAAGTGGGGCCTGGGACTAGAAGTGGGGCCTGAGTCTAGAAGTGGGGCCTGGGTCTAGAAGTGGGTCCTGAGTCTAGAAGTGGGGCCTGAGTCAGGAAGTGGGGCCTGAGTCTAGAAGTGGGGCCTGAGTCTAGAAGTGGGGCCTGGGTCTAAAAGTGTGGCCTGAGTCTAGAAGTGGGGCCTGGGTCTAGAAGTGGGGCCTGAGTCTAGAAGTGGGGCCTGGGTCTAGAAGTGGGGCCTGAGTCTAGAAGTGGGGCCTGAGTCTACAAGTGGGGCCTGAGACTAGAAGTGGGGCCTGGGTCTAGAAGTGGGGCCTGAGTCTAGAAGTGGGGCCTGAGTCTAGAAGTGGGGCCTGGGTCTAGAAATAGGGCCTGAGTCTAGAAGTGGGGCCTGAGTCTGGAAGTGGGGCCTGAGTCTAGAAGTAGGGCCTGAGTCTCGAAGTGGGGCCTGAGTATAGAAGTGGGGCCTGAGTCTAGAAGTGGGGCCTGAGACTAGAAGTGGGGCCTGGGTCTAGAAGTGGGGCCTGAGTCTAGAAGTGGGGCCTGGGTCTAGAAGTGGGGCCTGGGTCTAGAAGTGGGGCCTGGGTCCAGAAGTGGGGCCTGAGTCTAGAAGTGGGGCCTGGGTCTAGAAGTGGGTCCTGAGTCTAGAAGTGGGGCCTGAGTCAGGAAGTGGGGCCTGAGTCTAGAAGTGGGGCCTGAGTCTAGAAGTGGGGCCTGGGTCTAGAAGTGGGGCCTGGGTCTAGAAGTGGGGCCTGAGTCTAGAAGTGGGGCCTGGGTCTAGAAGTGGGGCCTGAGTCTAGAAGTGGGGCCTGAGTCTAGAAGTGGGGCCTGAGTCTAGAAGTGTGGCCTGGGTCTAGAAGTGGGGCCTGAGTCTAGAAGTGGGGCCTGAGTCTAGAAGTGGGGCCTGAGTCTAAAAGTGGGGCCTGGGTCTAGAAGTGGGGCCTGAGTCTAGAAGTGGGGCCTGGGTCTAGAAGTGGGTCCTGAGTCTAGAAGTGGGGCCTGAGTCAGGAAGTGGGGCCTGAGTCTAGAAGTGGGGCCTGAGTCTAGAAGTGGGGCCTGGGTCTAAAAGTGTGGCCTGAGTCTAGAAGTGGGGCCTGGGTCTAGAAGTGGGGCCTGAGTCTAGAAGTGGGGCCTGGGTCTAGAAGTGGGGCCTGAGTCTAGAAGTGGGGCCTGAGTCTACAAGTGGGGCCTGAGACTAGAAGTGGGGCCTGGGTCTAGAAGTGGGGCCTGAGTCTAGAAGTGGGGCCTGAGTCTAGAAGTGGGGCCTGGGTCTAGAAATAGGGCCTGAGTCTAGAAGTGGGGCCTGAGTCTGGAAGTGGGGCCTGAGTCTAGAAGTAGGGCCTGAGTCTCGAAGTGGGGCCTGAGTATAGAAGTGGGGCCTGAGTCTAGAAGTGGGGCCTGAGACTAGAAGTGGGGCCTGGGTCTAGAAGTGGGGCCTGAGTCTAGAAGTGGGGCCTGGGTCTAGAAGTGGGGCCTGGGTCTAGAAGTGGGGCCTGGGTCCAGAAGTGGGGCCTGAGTCTAGAAGTGGGGCCTGGGTCTAGAAGTGGGGCCTGGGTCTAGAAGTGGGGCCTGGGTCTAGAAGTGGGGCCTGGGTCCAGAAGTGGGTCCTGAGTCTAGAAGTGGGGCCTGAGTCAGGAAGTGGGGCCTGAGTCTAGAAGTGGGGCCTGAGTCTAGAAGTGGGGCCTGGGTCTAGAAGTGGGGCCTGGGTCTAGAAGTGGGGCCTGAGTCTAGAAGTGGGGCCTGGGTCTAGAAGTGGGGCCTGAGTCTAGAAGTGGGGCCTGAGTCTAGAAGTGGGGCCTGAGTCTAGAAGTGTGGCCTGGGTCTAGAAGTGGGGCCTGAGTCTAGAAGTGGGGCCTGAGTCTAGAAGTGGGGCCTGAGTCTAAAAGTGGGGCCTGGGTCTAGAAGTGGGGCCTGAGTCTAGAAGTGGGGCCTGGGTCTAGAAGTGGGTCCTGAGTCTAGAAGTGGGGCCTGAGTCAGGAAGTGGGGCCTGAGTCTAGAAGTGGGGCCTGAGTCTAGAAGTGGGGCCTGGGTCTAAAAGTGTGGCCTGAGTCTAGAAGTGGGGCCTGGGTCTAGAAGTGGCGCCTGAGTCTAAAAGTGGGGCCTGGGTCTAGAAGTGGGGCCTGAGTCTAGAAGTGGGGCCTGAGTCTAGAAGTGGGGCCTGAGACTAGAAGTGGGGCCTGGGTCTAGAAGTGGGGCCTGAGTCTAGAAGTGGGGCCTGAGTCTAGAAGTGGGGCCTGGGTCTAGAAATGGGGCCTGAGTCTAGAAGTGGGGCCTGAGTCTGGAAGTGGGGCCTGAGTCTAGAAGTGGGGCCTGAGTCTCGAAGTGGGGCCTGAGTCTAGAAGTGGGGCCTGAGTCTAGAAGTGGGGCCTGAGACTAGAAGTGGGGCCTGGGTCTAGAAGTGGGGCCTGAGTCTAGAAGTGGGGCCTGGGTCTAGAAGTGGGGCCTGGATCTAGAAGTGGGGCCTGGGTCTAGAAGTGGGGCCTGGGTCCAGAAGTGGGGCCTGAGTCTAGAAGTGGGGCCTGGGTCTAGAAGTGGGGCCTGAGTCTAGAAGTGGGGCCTGAGTCTAGAAGTGGGGCCTGAGTCTAGAAGTGTGGCCTGGGTCTAGAAGTGGGGCCTGAGTCTAGAAGTGGGGCCTGAGTCTAGAAGTGGGGCCTGAGTCTAAAAGTGGGGCCTGGGTCTAGAAGTGGGGCCTGAGTCTAGAAGTGGGGCCTGGGTCTAGAAGTGGGTCCTGAGTCTAGAAGTGGGGCCTGAGTCAGGAAGTGGGGCCTGAGTCTAGAAGTGGGGCCTGAGTCAGGAAGTGGGGCCTGAGTCTAGAAGTGGGGCCTGAGTCTAGAAGTGGGGCCTGGGTCTAAAAGTGTGGCCTGAGTCTAGAAGTGGGGCCTGGGTCTAGAAGTGGGGCCTGAGTCTAGAAGTGGGGCCTGGGTCTAGAAGTGTGGCCTGAGTCTAGAAGTGGGGCCTGAGTCTAGAAGTGGGGCCTGAGTCTAGAAGTGTGGCCTGGGTCTAGAAGTGGGGCCTGAGTCTAGAAGTGGGGCCTGAGTCTAGAAGTGGGGCCTGATTCTAAAAGTGGGGCCTGGGTCTAGAAGTGGGGCCTGAGTCTAGAAGTGGGGCCTGGGTCTAGAAGTGGGTCCTGAGTCTAGAAGTGGGGCCTGAGTCAGGAAGTGGGGCCTGAGTCTAGAAGTGGGGCCTGAGTCTAGAAGTGGGGCCTGGGTCTAAAAGTGTGGCCTGAGTCTAGAAGTGGGGCCTGGGTCTAGAAGTGGGGCCTGAGTCTAGAAGTGGGGCCTGAGTCTAGAAGTGGGGCCTGAGTCTAAAAGTGGGGCCTGGGTCTAGAAGTGGGGCCTGAGTCTAGAAGTGGGGCCTGGGTCTAGAAGTGGGTCCTTAGTCTAGAAGTGGGGCCTGAGTCAGGAAGTGGGGCCTGAGTCTAGAAGTGGGGCCTGAGTCTGGAAGTGGGGCCTGGGTCTAAAAGTGTGGCCTGAGTCTAGAAGTGGGGCCTGGGTCTAGAAGTGGGGCCTGAGTCTAGAAGTGGGGCCTGGGTCTAGAATTGGGGCCTGAGTCTAGAAGTGGGGCCTGAGACTAAAATTGGGGCCTGGGTCTAGAAGTGGGGCCTGAGTCTAGAAGTGGGGCCTGAGTCTAGGTGGGGCCTGGGTCTAGAAATGGGGCCTGAGTCTAGAAGTGGGGCCTGAGTCTGGAAGTGGGGCCTGAGTCTAGAAGTGGGGCCTGAGTCTCGAAGTGGGGCCTGAGTCTAGAAGTGGGGCCTGAGTCTAGAAGTGGGGCCTGAGACTAGAAGTGGGGCCTGGGTCTAGAAGTGGGGCCTGAGTCTAGAAGTGGGGCCTGGGTCTAGAAGTGGGGCCTGGATCTCGAAATGTGGCCTGGGTCTAGAAGTGGGGCCTGGGTCCAGAAGTGGGGCCTGAGTCTAGAAGTGGGGCCTGGATCTAGAAGTGGGGCCTGGGTCTAGAAGTGGGGCCTGGGTCTAGAAGTGGGGCCTGAGTCTAGAAGTGGGGCCTGGGTCTAGAAGTGGGGCCTGAGTCTAGAAGTGGGGCCTGGGTCTAGAAGTGGGGCCTGGGTCTAGAAGTGGGGCCTGGGTCTAGAAGTGGGGCCTGAGTCTAGAAGTGGGGCCTGAGTCAGGAAGTGGGGCCTGGGTCTAGAAGTGTGGCCTGGGTCTAGAAGTGGGGCCTGAGACTAGAAGTGGGGCTTGGGTCTAGAAGTGGGGCGTGAGTCTAGAAGTGGGGCCTGGGTCTAGAAGTGGGGCCTGGATCTAGAAGTGGGGCCTGGGTCCAGAAGTGGTGCCTGGGTCCAGAAGTGGGGCCTGAGTCTAGAAGTGGGGCCTGGATCTAGAAGTGGGGCCTGGGTCTAGAAGTGGGGCATGGGTCTAGAAGTGGGGCCTGAGTCTAGAAGTGGGGCCTGAGTCCAGAAGTGGGGCCTGAGTCTAGAAGTGGGGCCTGGGTCTAGAAGTGTGGCCTGGGTCTAGATGTGGGGCCTGAGTCTAGAAGTGGGGCCTGGGTCTAGAAGTGGGGCCTGAGTCTAGAAGTGGGGCCTGAGTCTAGAAGTGGGGCCTGAGTCAGGAAGTGGGGCCTGGGTCTAGAAGTGTGGCCTGGGTCTAGAAGTGGGGCCTGAGTCCTGAAGTGAGGCCTGCGTCTAGAAGTCGGGCCTGAGTCTAGAAGTGGGGCCTGAGTCTAGAAATGGGGCCTGGGTCTAGAAGTGGGGCCTGAGTCTAGAAGTTGGGCCTGGGTCCAGAAGTGGGGCCTGAGTCTAGAAGTGGAGCCTGTGTCAAGAAGTGGGGCCTGAGTCCAGAAGTGGGGCCTGAGTCCAGAAGTGGGGCCTGAGTCTACAAGTGGGGCCTGGGTCCAGAAGTGGGGCCTGAGTCTAGAAGTTGGGCCTGGGTCCAGAAGTGGGGCCTGAGTCTAGAAGTGGAGCCTGTGTCGAGAAGTGGGGCCTGAGTCTAGAAGTGGGGCCTGAGTCTAGAAGTGGGGCCTGAGCCTAGAAGTGGGGCATGGGTCTAGAAGTGTGGCCTGGGTCTAGAAGTGGGGCCTGAGTCCTGAAGTGGGGCCTGAGTCTAGAAATGGGGCCTGGGTCTAGAAGTGGGGCCTGAGTCTAGAAGTGGGGCCTGGGTCTAGAAGTGGGTCCTGAGTCTAGAAGTGGGGCCTGAGTCTAGAAGTGGGGCCTGAGTCAGGAAGTGGGGCCTGAGTCTAGAAGTGGCGCCTGAGTCTAGAAGTGGGGCCTGAGTCAGGAATTGGGGCCTGAGTCTAGAAGTGGGGCCTGGGTCTAAAAGTGTGGCCTGAGTCTAAAAGTGAGGCCTGAGTCCAGAAGTGGGGCCTGAGTCTAGAAGTGGGGCCTGAGACTAGAAGTGGGGCCTGAGTCTAGAAGTGGGGCCTGAGTTTAGAATTGGGGCCTGAGTCTAGAAGTGGGGCCTGGGTCTAGAAGTGGGGCCTGAGTCTAGAAGTGGGGCCTGGGTCTAGAAGTGGGGCCTGAGTCCAGAAGTGGGGCCTGAGTCAGGAAGTGGGGCCTGAGTCTAGAAGTGGGGCCTGGGTCTAAAAGTGTGGCCTGAGTCTAAAAGTGGGGCCTGAGTCCAGAAGTGGGGCCTGAGTCTAGAAGTGGGGCCTGAGACTAGAAGTGGGGCCTGAGTCTAGAAGTGGGGCCTGAGTTTAGAATTGGGGCCTGAGTCTAGAAGTGGGGCCTGGGTCTAGAAGTGGGGCCTGAGTCTAGAAGTGGGGCCTGGGTCTAGAAGTGGGGCCTGAGTCCAGAAGTGGGGCCTGGGTCTAGAAGTGGGGCCTGAGTCTAGAAGTCGGGCCTGAGTCTAGAAGTGGGGCCTGAGTCTAGAAGTGGGGCCTGAGTCAGGAAGTGGGGCCTGAGTCTAGAAGTGGGGCCTGAGTCTAGAAGTGGGGCCTGAGTCAGGAAGTGGGGCCTGAGTCTAGAAGTGGTGCCTGAGTCTACAAGTGGGGCCTGGGTCTAGAAGTGGGGCCTGAGTCTAGAAGTGGGGCCTGAGTCTAAAAGTGGGGCCTGAGTCTAGAAGTGGGGCCTGGGTCTAGAAGTGGGGCCTGGGTCTAGAAGTGGGGCCTGAGTCAGGAAGTGGGGCCTGAGTCTAGAATTGGGGCCTGAGTCAGGAAGTGGGGCCTGAGTCCAGAAGTGGGGCCTGAGTCAGGAAGTGGGGCCTGAGTCTAGAAGTGGGGCCTGGGTCTAGAAGTGGGGCCTGAGTCAGGAAGTGGGGCCTGAGTCTAGAAGTGGGGTCTGGGTCTAGAACTGGGGCCCGTCTAGAAGTGGGGCCTGAGCCTAGAATTGGGGCCTGGGTCTAGAAGTGTGGCCTGGGTCTAGAAGTGGGGCCTGTGTCAAGAAGTGGGGCCTGGGTCTAGAAGTGGGGCCTGAGTCTAGAAGTGGGGCCTGAGTCTACAAGTGGGGCCTGAGTCCTGATGTGGGGCCTGCGTCTAGAAGTCGGGCCTGAGTCTAGAAGTGGGGCCTGAGTCTAGAAATGGGGCCTGGGTCTAGAAGTGGGGCCTGAGTCTAGAAGTGGGGCCTGGGTCTAGAAGTGGGTCCTGAGTCTAGAAGTGGGGCCTGAGTCAGGAAGTGGGGCCTGAGTCTAGAAGTGGGGCCTGAGTCTAGAAGTGGGGCCTGGGTCTAAAAGTGGGGCCTGAGTCTAAAAGTGGGGCCTGAGTCCAGAAGTGGGGCCTGAGTCTAGAAGTGGGGCCTGGGTCTAGAAGTGGGGCCTGAGTCTAGAAGTGGGGCCTGAGTCTAGAAATGGGGCCTGGGTCTTGAAGTGGGGCCTGAGTCTAGAAGTGGGGCCTGGATCTAGAAGTGGGGCCTGAGTCTAGAAGTGGGGCCTGAGTCAGGAAGTGGGGCCTGAGTCTAGAAGTGGGGCCTAGGTCTAGAACTGGGGCCTGAGTCTAGAAGTGGGGCCTGAGCCTAGAAGTGGGGCCTGGGTCTAGAAGTGTGGCCTGGGTCTAGAAGTGGGGGCTGTGTCTAGAAGTGGGGCCTGGGTCTAGAAGTGGGGCCTGAGTCTAGAAGTGGGGCCTGAGTCTACAAGTGGGGCCTGAGTCCTGATGTGGGGCCTGCGTCTAGAAGTCGGGCCTGAGTCTAGAAGTGGGGCCTGAGTCTAGAAGTGGGGCCTGGGTCTAGAAGTGGGGCCTGAGTCTAGAAGTGGGGCCTGAGTCAGGAAGTGGGGCCTGAGTCTAGAAGTGGGGCCTGAGTCTAGAAGTGGGGCCTGGGTCTGAAAGTGGGGCCTGAGTCTAAAAGTGGGGCCTGAGTCCAGAAGTGGAGCCTGAGTCTAGAAGTGGGGCCTGGGTCTAGAAGTGGGGCCTGAGTCTCGAAGTGGGGCCTGAGTTTAGAAATGGGGCCTGGGTCTTGAAGTGGGGCCTGAGTCTAGAAGTGGGGCCTGGGTCTAGAAGTGGGGCCTGAGTCTAGAAGTGGGGCCTGAGTCAGGAAGTGGGGCCTGAGTCTAGAAGTGGGGCCTGAGTCTAGAAGAGGGGCCTGAGTCTAGAAGTGGGGCCTGAGCCTAGAAGTGGGGCCTGGGTCTAGAAGTGTGGCCTGGGTCTAGAAGTGGGGCCTGAGTCCCGAAGTGGGGCCTGCGTCTAGAAGTAGGGTCTGAGTCTAGAAGTGCGGCCTGAGTCAGGAAGTGGGGCCTGAGTCTAGAAGTGGGGCCTGAGTCTAGAAGTGGGGCCTGGGTCTAAAAGTGGGGCCTGAGTCTAAAAGTGGGGCCTGAGTCCAGGTGGGGCCTGAGTCTAGAAGTGGGGCCTGAGTCTAGAAATGGGGCCTGGGTCTTGAAGTGGGGCCTGAGTCTAGAAGTGGGGCCTGGGTCTAGAAGTGGGGCCTGAGTCTAGAAGTGGGGCCTGAGTCAGGAAGTGGGGCCTGAGTCTAGAAGTGGGGCCTGAGTCTAGAAGTGGGGCCTGAGTCTAGAAGTGGGGCCTGAGCCTAGAAGTGGGGCCTGGGTCTAGAAGTGTGGCCTGGGTCTAGAAGTGGGGCCTGAGTCCTGAAGTGGGGCCTGCGTCTAGAAGTAGGGCCTGAGTCTAGAAGTGCGGCCTGAGTCAAGAAGTGGGGCCTGGGTCTAGAAGTGGGGCCTGGGTCTAGAAGTGGGGCCTGAGTCTAGAAGTGGGGCCTGGGTCTAGAAGTGGGGCCTGAGTCTAGAAGTGGGGCCTGAGACTAGAAGTGGGGCCTGGGTCTAGAAGTGGGGCCTGAGTCTAGAAGTGGGGCCTGGGTCTAGAAGTGGGGCCTGGATCTGGAAGTGGGGCCTGGGTCTAGAAGTGTGGCCTGGGTCTAGAAGTGGGGCCTGAGTCTAGAAGTGGGGCCTGAGTCTAGAAGTGGGGCCTGCGTCTAGAAGTGGGGCCTGAGTCTAGAAGTGGGGCCTGGAACTAGAAGTGGTGCCTGAGTCTAGAAGTGGGGCCTGGGTCTAGAAGTGTGGCCTGGGTCTAGAAGTGGGGCCTGAGTCTAGAAGTGGGGCCTGGGTCTAGAATTGGGGCCTGAGTCTAGAAGTTGGGCCTGGGTCCAGAAGTGGGGCCTGAGTCTAGAAGTGGAGCCTGTGTCAAGAAGTGGGGCCTGAGTCCAGAAGTGGAGCCTGAGTCCAGAAGTGGGGCCTGAGTCTACAAGTGGGGCCTGGGTCTAGAAGTGGGGCCTGAGTCTAGAAGTTGGGCCTGGGTCCAGAAGTGGGGCCTGAGTCTAGAAGTGGAGCCTGTGTCGACAAGTGGGGCCTGAGTCTAGAAGTGGGGCCTGAGTCTAGAAGTGGGGCCTGAGACTAGAAGTGGGGCCTGGGTCTAGAAGTGGGGCCTGAGTCTAGAAGTGGGGCCTGGGTCTAGAAGTGGGGCCTGGATCTAGAAGTGGGGCCTGGGTCTAGAAGTGGGGCCTGGGTCCAGAAGTGGGGCCGGAGTCTAGAAGTGGGGTCTGAGTCTAGAAGTGGGGCCTGGGTCTAGAAGTGTGGCCTGGGTCTAGAAGTGGGGCCTGAGTCTAGAAGTGGGGCCTGAGTCTAGAAGTGGGGCCTGCGTCTAGAAGTGGGGCCTGAGTCTAGAAGTGGGGCCTGGAACTAGAAGTGGTGCCTGAGTCTCCAAGTGGGGCATGAGTCTACAAGTGGGGCCTGGGTCTAGAATTGGGGCCTGAGTCTAGAAGTGGGCCTGGGTCCAGAAGTGGGGCCTGAGTCTAGAAGTGGAGCCTGTGTCAAGAAGTGGGGCCTGAGTCCAGAAGTGGAGCCTGAGTCCAGAAGTGGGGCCTGAGTCTACAAGTGGGGCCTGGGTCTAGAAGTGGAGCCTGAGTCTAGAAGTTGGGCCTGGGTCCAGAAGTGGGGCCTGAGTCTAGAAGTGGAGCCTGTGTCGACAAGTGGGGCCTGAGTCTAGAAGTGGGGCCTGAGTCTAGAAGTGGGGCCTGAGACTAGAAGTGGGGCCTGGGTCTAGAAGTGGGGCCTGAGTCTAGAAGTGGGGCCTGGGTCTAGAAGTGGGGCCTGGATCTAGAAGTGGGGCCTGGGTCTAGAAGTGGGGCCTGGGTCCAGAAGTGGGGCCGGAGTCTAGAAGTGGGGTCTGAGTCTAGAAGTGGGGCCTGGGTCTAGAAGTGTGGCCTGGGTCTAGAAGTGGGGCCTGAGTCTAGAAGTGGGGCCTGAGTCTAGAAGTGGGGCCTGCGTCTAGAAGTGGGGCCTGAGTCTAGAAGTGGGGCCTGGAACTAGAAGTGGTGCCTGAGTCTCCAAGTGGGGCCTGAGTCTAGAAGTGGGGCCTGAGTCTAGAAGTGGGGCCTGAGTCTAGAAGTCGGGCCTGAGTCTAGAAGTGGGTCCTGGGTCAGGAAGTGGGGCCTGAGTCAGGAAGTGGGGCCTGAGTCTAGAAGTGGGGCCTGAGACAGGAAGTGGGGTCTGGGTCTAGAAGTGGGGCCTGAGTCTAGAAGTGGGGCCTGGGACCTGGGCCTAGAAGTGTGGCCTGAGTCTAGAAGTGGGGCCTGAGTCAGGAAGTGGGGCCTGAGTCTAGAAGTGTGGCCTGAGTCAGGAAGTGGGGCCTGGGTCTAGAAGTGGGGCCTGGGTCTAGAAGTGTGGCCTGGGTCTAGAAGTGGGGCCTGAGTCTAGAAATGGGGCCTGTGTCCTGAAGTGGGGCCTGAGTCTAGAAGTCAGGCCTGAGTCTAGAAGTGGGGCCTGAGTCTAGAAATGGGGCCTGGGTCTAGAAGTGGGGCCTGTGTCTAGAAGTGGGGCCTGGGTCTAGAAGTGGGGCCTGAGTCTAGAAGTAGGGCCTGGGTCTAGAAGTGGGGCCTGAGTCTAGAAGTGGGTCCTGGGTCAGGAAGTGGGGCCTGAGTCAGGAAGTGGGGCCTGAGTCTAGAAGTGGGGCCTGAGACAGGAAGTGGGGTCTGGGTCTAGAAGTGGGGCCTGAGTCTAGAAGTGGGGCCTGGGACCTGGGCCTAGAAGTGTGGCCTGAGTCTAGAAGTGGGGCCTGAGTCAGGAAGTGGGGCCTGAGTCTAGAAGTGTGGCCTGAGTCAGGAAGTGGGGCCTGGGTCTAGAAGTGGGGCCTGGGTCTAGAAGTGTGGCCTGGGTCTAGAAGTGGGGCCTGAGTCTAGAAATGGGGCCTGTGTCCTGAAGTGGGGCCTGAGTCTAGAAGTCAGGCCTGAGTCTAGAAGTGGGGCCTGAGTCTAGAAATGGGGCCTGGGTCTAGAAGTGGGGCCTGTGTCTAGAAGTGGGGCCTGGGTCTAGAAGTGGGGCCTGAGTCTAGAAGTAGGGCCTGGGTCTAGAAGTGGGGCCTGAGTCTAGAAGTGGGGCCTGAGTCTAGAAGTGGGACCAGGGGCCAGGAATCGGGCCTGAGTCTAGAAGTGGGGCCTGAGTCTAGAAGTTGGGGCTGGGTCCAGAAGTGGGGCCTGGGTCAAGAAGTGGGGCCTGGGTCTAGAAGTGGGGCCTGGGTCTAGAAGTGGGGCCTGGATCCAGAAGTCGGGCCTGAGTCTGGAAGTCGGGACTCAGGCCCAACTTCTGGACTCAGGCCCGAATTCTCGGCTCAGGCCCGACTAATTGGTGAGTTTAGAATAGTTTAGGAGTTTTTTTTAAGTGACATGTTGAAGACCTTGTTCGATTAGGTAGAAGACCTCTTTCAACCTCCTTCTACTACAGTTTTGGTCTCCTAATTTGAGGAAGGACATCCTTGTGATTGAGGCAGTGCAGCGTAGGTTCACCATATTGATCACTGGGATGGCGGGACTGTCATATGAGGAAAGATTGAAAAGACTAGGCTTGTATTCACTGGAGTTTAGAAGGATGAGGGGGGGGTTCTTATAGAAACATATAAAATTATAAAAGGACTGGACAAGCTACATGCAGGAAAAATGTTCCCAATGTTGGGCGAGTCCAGAACTGGGGGCCACAGCCTTAGAATAAAGGGGAGGTCATTTAAGACTGAGGTGAGAAAAAACTTTTCCACGCAGAGAGTTGTGAATCTGTGGCCATTTGGGACTGAGATGCGGAGAAACTTTTTCACCCAGAGAGTTGTGAATCTGTGGCCATTTGGGACTGTGATGATGAGAAACTTTTCCACCCAGAGAGTCGTGAATCTGTTGCCATTTGGGACTGAGATGAGGAGAAACTTTCCCACCAAGAGAGTTGTGAGTCTGTGGCCATTTGGACAGAGATGAGGAGAAACTTTTCCACCCAGAGAGTTGTGAATCTGTGCCATTTGGGACTGAGACGAGGAGAAACTTTCCCACCCAGAGTGTTGTGAATCTGTGGAATTCCCTGCCACAGAGGGTGGTGGAGGCCAAGTCACTGGATGGATTTAAGAGAGAGTTAGATAGAGCTCTAGGGGCTAGTGGAGTCAAGGGATATGGGGAGAAGGCAGGCACGGGTTATTGATAGGGGACGATCGGCCATGATCACAATGAATGGCGGTGCTGGCTCGAAGGGCCGAATGGCCTCCTCCTGCACCTATTTTCTAGTTTCTATGTTGAAGACCTACTTCGGGGAAATTGGACACTGAATAGTGAATACGACCTCCTTCGACCACCCTTCAACTATGATGAAGACTCTACAACAACCTATGACTATCCTCGATTACCTACGACTAACATGCCAACCTACTTCGACCAAAGCTACAAGTAAAAATTAGCGATTTTTTCCATGGCAACCTTTTTTTTACTCGCGGGCACTTTTCAACATGTTAGAAACATAGAAACATAGACAATAGGTGCAGGAGTAGACCATTCGGCCCTTCGACCCTGCACCGCCATTCAATATGATCATGGCTGATCATCCAACTCAGTATCCTGTACCTGCCTTCTCTCCATACCCCCTGATCCCTTTAGCCACATCTAACTCCCTCTTAAATATAGCCCATGAACTGGCCTCAAGTACCTTCTGTGGCAGAGAATTCCACAGATTCACCACTCTCTGTATGAAAAATGTCAGTCCTAAAAGACTTCCCACTTATCCTTAAACTGTGTGACCCCTTGTCCTGGACTTCCCCAACATCGGGAACAATCTTCCTGCATCTAGTCTTTCCTCATATGAAAGTCCTGACATTCCAGGAATCAGTCTGGTGAACCTTCTCTGTACTCCCTCTATGGCAAGAATGTCTTTCTTCAGATTTGGTGACCAATACTGTACGCAATACTCCAGGTGTGGTCTCACCAAGACCCTGTACAACTGCAGTAGAACCTCCCTGCGTATATTTCCACGATCTAGCTGAGGCCTCGAGTACGCGGGGACTAGTCTCGAGCGTGAAGGAGAATAAAGGGCCTGTCCCACTTTCCTGAGCTGCTCGCGAATTCTCCCGAGATTCAAAGTTGGAGAATGTCCGCATCGGGTCCGTAGGAGTCCGTGGACATATCGTAGCGGCTCGCAATGTCAGACGTAGGTACTCTTGGCATCAGGTAAGTCGGGGCATTTTTTCCAGCCCGATGAAAAATGTCCACTTTCAACCAACACATTTTCTGAAAACTCTTTAAAAGCCAAAACAATTTGGCAAACACTCTACAACCATCACATTTTCTGAATACTCTTTAAAAGCCAAGACAATTTGGTAAACACTCTACAACCAACACATTTTCTGAAAACTCTTTAAAAGCCAAGACTATTTGGCAAACACTCTACAACCAACACATTTTCTGAACATTCTTTAAATGCCAAGACAATTTGGCAAACACTCTACAACCAAAACATTTTCTGAAAACTCTTTGAAAGCCAAGACAATTTGGCAAACACTCTACAACCAACACATTTTCTGAAAAGTCTTTAAAAGCCAAGGTAGTGGCTTTAAAAGGTAGTCTGGAGGAGTAAAATTGCAACATTTAGATAACAGACAATAGACAATAGGTGCTGGAGTAGGCCATTTGGCCCTTCGAGCCAGCACCGCCATTCAAAGTGATCGTGGCTGATCATTCCCAATCAGTATCCCGTTC
>JAXLNO010000452.1:0-16553 GCA_038087875.1 Malacoraja senta | reverse complement strand
ACTAAACCCACTGTACAGGTATTTATTGAGTAATTAAGCAATGTGTTGAAAGGAATGCCTGAGCCATAAAAACCCAGTGCGCTGATGATGCTCGGGCATCAGACCAGCCTACGAGGCTTATTTCATGCTTAGTTCATGAGCCTCTTTTGATGCCGTATTACTCCTTAGTGATTCAGAAAATGCTCAAGGAACTGTTGTGTGCATGGAGGTGGCTATTTATTGCGATGGTCTGCCATGGCACCTGCTGTTTAAAAGGAGCCAGGAGCACACAGGATGACCAGAGCGTTTAGGAAGGAACTGCAGATGCAGGTTTACACCGAGGATAGACACAAAACGCTGGAGTAACTCAGCGGGTCGGGCAGCATCTCTGGAGAAAAGGAATTGGAGACGCTTCGGGTCGAGCCCAATCTTCAGACTGAGAGTCAGGGCAGAGGGAAACTAGAGAAGGTATGAGGAACAAATGAATGAAAGGTATGAAAGGAACAAATCAAAGGCAGCACCGATGATTGAGGAAAGGTGGAGCCCACAATGGTCCATTGTTGGCTGTGATAACGAGGAGACACGTGAAACTAAGAACACTAGAAATTAATAAATTATACAGCGAAATTAAGCAGGATGTCTGTGAAACTAGCAAGGCCACTAAGGTGGGGGAGGGACGAAAGAGGGCGGATGCAAGAGTTACTTTTAAATTAGAGAAATCAATATTCACACCACTGACTTGTGAGCTGCCCAAGCAAATTATGAGGTGCTGTTCCTCCAATTTGCGTGTGGCCTCATTCTGACAGTGGAAGAAGCCCAGAACAGAAAGGTCAGTGTGGGAATGTAAAGAGGAGTTAAAGTGTTTGTCAACTGGGAGATCGTGTAGGCCAAGGCGGACTGAGCGAAGGTGTTCAGCGAAACCAAGTGTTGCTTGGTTTTAAAGCTACTGATTAAATCCATTGGAAGCTAGACTCAGTAATCGTTTGCTTGTTGGAGAGCAGACAGTTTTATTTTGCCAAGCCAGCTATTTCTATACAATGCAGAGGACACAGAACAATTGAGAATGTTGAAAGATCTGCGCCCCACCTTTAACATACTCTGCTGATTTATATTTCACATGGAAAATGATTGTCCAGAAAAAGAAGAAAAAAAAACCATGAGGCTACATGTCAAACTCGACACTTGACAGATAATACATCACCAGAGGATCCCAATGGCACATCAGCTTATCTCGATACATCTCATTCCCCGACATGTCACTGTGATATATCGTCATTAAGTAAATAACAAACAGGATACAATAATTTTATTTGTTCTGATTGACTAAGTAGTTGTTCTGATATAATGATTGTGTTCTAAAGAAACAACGACCAAGGATCCATTAGAGACAGACACAGGAAAGACTATAAAGGATAGTAATACAGTGCCCTCCATAATGTTTGGGAGAAAGACCCATCATTTATTTATTTGCCACTGTTCTCTACAATTTCAGATTTGTAATAGAAAAAAATGATGTGGTTAAAATGCACATTGTCAGATTTAATAAAGGCCATTTTTATACATTTTGGTTTCACCTTGTAGAAATTACAGCAGTGTTTATACATAGTCCCCCATTTCAGGGCACCATAATGTTTGGGACACAGCAATGTCATGTAAATGAAAGTAGTCATGTTTAGTATGTTGTTGCATATCCTTTGCCTGCAATGACTGCTTGAAGTCTGCGATTCATGGACATCACCAGTTGGTGGGTGTCTTCTCTGGTGATGCTCTGCCAGGCCTGTATTGCAGCCATCTTTAGCTTATGCTTGTTTTGGGGGCTAGTCCCCTTCAGTTTTCTCTTCAGCATATAAAAGGCATGCTCAATTGTGTTCAGATCGGGTGATTCACTTGGCCACTCAAGAATTGACCATTTTTTTAGCATTGAAAAACTCCTTTTTGTTTTAGCAGTGTGTTTGGGATCATTGTCTTGCTGTAGAAAGAACTGCCGGCCAATGAGTTTTGAGGCAATCTCAAATTGTGGAGTACAGAGGCAAATAAATAAATGATGGGTCTTTGTCCCAAACATTATGGAGGGCACTGTAAATGACAGTCTTGTTAAATGGATGTTCTATATTCTGTTTCCACAGTGAAGGAAGAGCACAAAGTCCCAATAATGTCTAGGTACATAAAATTAAGTAATGCGGAGGAACTTTTAGAATTAACTAGACCAAGCGCAGACCCGTTGGGTCTGGACCCTGAACGTGCTTCAGACCCCGGGGTCTGGTTCCCGAACGTGCTTCAGCTAAAAAAAAATATGGCGTTGTTTTTGGAGCAGAGCCGGGCGGCAGCAGCCGTTATGGTGGCTGGCCAGCAGGAGGAGACAAAATGAGTGAGTTGGGGGGGGGGGGGAGGGGGAGAAGGATTTTATTTAAAATGTGTACATAAACACGACGAAATTTAATCAGGAGTGGATACTTGGAATGAAAAGTGAAATCTCTAACGAAATGGAAAAAATCTCAGCGTTTCTGCGTGTGGTGTTGGCGTAGCAACGAATCAAAGGCTGGCTGGCACCCACAAGACAGGCAGAAACACACACACACACAGTTTAAAATATAGATAGATAGATAGATATTAAATTAACATTAAAGGGCTAAAGGACTGGCTATTATGAAAGTGGCTATTAAGAGGGATATGGATCACGTGCAGGCAGAGCTTAGTTTAGTTTAGTTTGGTTTTTTATGGTCACCCATACCAAGAAACAGCGTAAAGCTTTTCTGTTGTGTGCTATCCAGTCAGTGAAAAGACTGCACATAATTACAAATCCAGCCGTCCATAGTGTACAGATACAGGATAAAGGGAATAGCTTAGAGTAAGAAGTGCTGCTGATGAAGTAAAGATTTAAAAGAAAGGAACAATCGTAATGAATGATAGCAGATCCACTCCTGGAACCAGACGCAAAGAGTCACCTGGCTTCAGCGCCATCTAGGCATCACGTTTAGCATGTACGTTGTGGGCTGAAGGGCCTGCTCCTGTGCTGCACTGTTTTATGTTAGGGGCGACATAGTGGTGCAGCATTAGAGCTGCTGCCTTACAGCTCTAGAGTCTCGGGTTCGATCCTAACTACGGGCGCTGTCTGTACGGAGTTGGTACGTTCTCTCCATGACCGTGTAGGCTTTCTCCGGGTGTTCTGATTTCCTGCCACACTCCAAAGACGTACAGTTTTGTAGGCTAATTGGCTTTGTAAAATTGTTGATTGTCTCTGGCGTGTCGGATGGTGTTGGTGTGCGGGGATCGCTGGACGGCGCAAACTCGGTGGGCCGAAGGGCCTGTTTCCGCGCTGTATCTCCAAACTAAACTAATCTAAACTTAAAATATCCGAAAGTGCACACACATCCAGGAACAGATGGTCACCACCATAGGGCAATAAAAAAGCCAGGTGAAGAACTTACAGGTGCATTGCTCGTAACTACAGAAGTTGCCCGGGTTCAGGAATTGAGCCCTGTGTGAATATGGGCTGGGCTGTGTTTATGGGCTGGGCTGTGTTTCCAGATGCTATTTTGTATGAAGTTTCAGAAGGCATTTCACACTGCTGGTGTCCCTGGAAATGCTGCGAAATCATCGACCTAGTCAAGAGACTGGCAGGAGACGTTAGAGACAAGGGGCAGGGATAGTAATGGGCAGAATCTAACCGGTGGGATCATGCAAAGGTCACAGATGAATACAGAACTGTTCACTGTATTCTGAATCAATTAAGATGATGAAAATAGAAAGCTTGGTACCCGAGTTTGCCCGCAACATGAAGAAATGCAGAATTCCAAGCAGTATAGATGGGATCAGAGAATTACAAACATAAAAATTGAATAAGTAAGTAGATAATACTGCAGGAAAGCGGCACGGTGGCGCAGAGGTAGAGTTACAGTCTTACAGTTCCAGAGACCCGGGTTCGATCCTGACTACGGGTACTGTCTGTACGGAGTTTGTACGTTCTCCCCGTGACCTGCGTGGGTTTTCTCCGGGATCTCCAGTTTCCTCCCACACTCCAAAGACGTACAGGTATGTAGGTTAATTGGCTTGGTGTAATTGTAAATTGTCCCCAGTGTGCGTAGGATAGTATTAATGTGCAGGGATTGCTGGTCGGTGCGGTCTCAGTGGGCCAAAGGGCCTGTTTCTGCGCTGTATCTCTAAACTAGACTAAACTAAACTTCAGTAATAAGGAATGCGCAATAGGGAAACACCCAGCAAGCGCTGCACAGCCATGCTGGGGCAGACCAGGGCCTATTTCTGCGCTGTATCTCAAAACTAAACTGAACTAAAGCAAACAGAATTTAATATGGGCAGGCCACTTTGGATAGAATACATCCGATAAAGCTGGGAACTTTGAACTCTGTAGCAGCAGGTTTTGTCAACTGAATGATGAACAAAACTGAAAAGAGACCATGGTAGCCCCGAACATCATAACCCCCCTCAACTCCCACTACCCACCAACTCACCCCACTCCCAACAGACTTCACCTCACATCACCCATCAACCACACCCTCCTCTTACTGTCCAGCACACCCTTACGTTCCCCCAATGCTCATTGCATCCCAATAATATTCACTTTGGTTAGTACGGGTGTCAGGGGTTATGGGGAGGGGGCAGGAGAGAGGGATAGATCAGCCATGATTGAATGGCGGGGTAGACTTGATGGGCCGAATGGCCTAATATCACTTATGACCTTTGACTGCCAAACTGCACACACCACCTTACCTGACTCTCCCTCCCTCCTCCCTCCCACCTCCTTGACTTCTCTATCACCTCCCTCACTCCCACTAAACTAAGATGGCTGACTCCCACTCTGATCCCACCACTTAAGGGCCTGTCCCACTTGGGCATCATTTGCGCGTCACGCAGGTGGCGTGCGAAAATCTTGTGAATCCCAAAACCCTGGGGCGCCGCGCTCGACCGCGCGTCACTGCCTGCGTCACCACGCACCGTGCGTCGTGACGCGTAAATGATGTCGCGTAGATGACGCGCAAATGACGCCCAAGTGGGACAAGCCCTTTACTGATCAGTGATGACCATGTCCCGCTCTCACTCACGCAGTATTAAAATAACGATGGGATAGAATTTCATTTTCAGGTAAGAATTTCATTGTTCTGCCCGGGACATACGGCAATCTTGATTCTTGACTGGCTATGACTATAGACACAACTACAGCTTAATGGAGGCATCTACAGCTTAATGGAAGATCGTTTCACTAGTTCAGGTATTGTCAAGGATGATATTTGGGAGGGAGCTCTGAAGCGTATATAAAACTAGCATGGCATTTTAAAAGGGTGATTGATTTAAACAAGACCCAAATATTTGCTGAAATATTTCGGTGAACATTTTCTTTGAACGCAAACTCTGTTCATCCCTTAAAAGGGAAAAGGCAGCAAAGACAGGTTTTATGATGCAATTACTTAAAAAAACACGTTTAGATTCAGGACGTATTATTGCACAGATGTTGGTAAATGTATCCGGAATGCCCTTGTGCAAAAGCTTCTACTTCATAGTATGAAATACATGTGTATACATAGTCAGTAGCTCGATAGAGAATCCGTCAAATCTCCGTTGACTTAGGGCTCAAGGCTGGAAGGGGTAATTGGTTCTCCAAGGCCTTCCTGCAGTCTTTGCACTGACAATTAATAATGCATTTCTCTTCAAGATGAAGAGATCTAAGCTATCTGCTACTTGTTACTCCACCATTCTTGGTAGGCATTCCAAAAATCAACTGTATTCCAAGTTATAGTCAGAGGGTCATAGAGTCATATAGCGTGGAAATATACCCTTCGGCCCAACTTGCCCACAACGACCAACGTGTCCTGTCTACACTAGTTCCACTTGCCTGTGTTTGGCCCATATCCCTCCAAACCTGTCCTATCCATATACCTGCCTAATTGGTTCTTAAACGTTGCATTAGTTTAACGTTGCCTCACCTAACTCCTCCGGCAGCTCGTTCCATTCTTTGTGTGAAAAACCTACCGCTCAGATTCTTATAAAATATTTCCCCATTCACCTTAAACCTATGCCCTCTGGTTCTCGATTCCCCTACTCTGGGCAAGTGACTAAGAGACTCTGTGCATCTACCCAATCCATTCCTCTCATGATTTTATACACCTCTATAAGAAGTGAAGTGAATTAATATTTTACTCATATTTTTCCAGAATCAGAGTCGTAGAGTCATATAGCAAACATGCCCATTGGCTCAACTAACCCATGCTGACCAAGATACTCCATCTAAACTAGTCCCACCTGCCCATGTTTGGCCCATATCCCTCTAAACCTTTCCTATCCATGTATCTGTGCAAATGTATTTTAAATGTTGTTACAATTAGCCCCAGGTTACACTTACATCTTTGCAAGGCACAAATGCCAAAGCAAACAATTCTGGCCAAAGCTATATTTTGTTTTGTTTAGACCAGCGTTTCTCAACCTTTTTACCCTTGCGGAACCCTTGAAATAATTTTCATGTCTCAGGGAACCCCTACATAAAAATGTTTGTATATCTTTATTAATCTCTTTCTTTCTCTTTCATAAACGTAAAGTTCATAAGGCAAACATAATATATTTTTCTGATAACCGGTTTAAGCAAAAAATAACGCGTTTTTCTCAAGTTTATTGACAATGCAAAAAAAACAACTGAAATCAAACTGCTTGTTCAAAACTGAAACAAATAAAGGCAAACAGAAGAACTAACCTTGGAGGAGAGAAAGAGAGAGAAAACAATACTCAAAAACTTTTCATAAACTAACAAAAACATACATAAATAAACTTTTGATAAACTAACAAAAATAAACAGAAACATACTTACATTTTAAAAATTCATATAACATCCCTAAATGATGGGTAAAAATTACTAAATAACGTGGGTGAATGAGGGACTGTACCTGCACGCCAGGAAGCACAGACAGGACTGATGGAGGCCGTGCATGCTTCTGTACTTGAGTGAGTCACTTGATGATACACACATCCGTCACGTACAGATCCTGTTCACTGACCCAAAAGGCGTATAGACGTCGATAAATATGCTAAATAGACATCGCTAAATATGCCGCACATGTATCATAAAATTACAAATATGAAATTAAACACAAAAATGACTCAAAAATGCATTTACATATGATTAGCCTATTTATTACTATTTCCCTAGTGACCTCACGGAACCCCAGCGTTCCGGGGAACCCCGGTTGAGAAACGCTGTATTAGAGATACAGCGTGAAAACAGGCCTTTTGGCCCACCGAGTCCGCACCGACCAGCGATCCTTGCACATTAACATTATCCTACACACAGTAGGGACAATTTACATTTTTACCAAGCCAATTAGCCTACAACGCTGTACATCTTTGGAGTGTGAGGGGAAACCGAAGATCTTGGAGAAAACCCATGCAGACCATGGGGAGAATGTACAAACTCCGTACAGTCAGCACCCGTAGTCGGGATCGAACCCGGCTCTTTGGCGCTGTAAGGCAGCAACACTCCCATGTATTCCCTCCCATGGAAAGAGTCAAAGATCTTTGACCTTAGTCTCATCTGTTACTCTTTAGCCCCCCCCCCCCCACAAATTTGCAGGAACCCATCCACCCTCTTGGTCATCCTGTTACTACACACAATGGTCCAGGTATGCTCTGAACACATTTCTGCACAGTATCCTACTTTGATCTGCAATCTATTCCTTTGATTACAATCCAACACCCATCTGAAGAAGGGACTCGACCCGAAACGTCACCCATTCCTTCTCTCCAGAGATGCTGCCTGTCCCGCTGATTTACTCCAGCTTTTTGTGTCTGTCTTCGGTTTAAATCAGCATCTTCAGTTCCTTCCTACACACCACATCTACATTGGCCAGCTAACTGCATGATGTTCTGAGGGATGCAGCCACCATTATTCTCAGACCGCTTTCCTGATATATCTTTGTCAGTGTTTTCCCACTCCCATAATCTCTCTGCTTATTCTGTCTCCCAGAATGCGTGACATAGAAACATAGAAACATAGAAAATAGGTGCAGGAGTAGGCCATTCGGCCCTTCGAGCCTGCACCGCCATTCAATATGATCATGGCTGATCATCCAACTCAGTATCCTGTACCTGCCTTCTCTCCATACCCCCTGATCCCTTTAGCCACGAGGGCCACATCTAACTCCCTCTTAAATATAGCCAATGAACTGGCCTCAACTACCTTCTGTGGCAGAGAGTTCCAGAGATTCACCACTCTGTGTGAAAAAATGTTTTTCTCATCTCTGTCCTAAAGTATTTCCCCTTTATCCTTAAACTGTGACCCCTTGTTCTGGACTTCCCCAACATCGGGAACAATCTTCCTGCATCCAGCCTGTCCAACCCCTTAAGAATTTTGTAAGTTTCTATAAGATCCCCCCTCAATCTTCTAAATTCTAGCGAGTACAAGCCGAGTCTGCGCTTATCTGCATGAAACTAGCCGTCTGCCAATTGTTGATGCATAATTGAATATTTAAATGAATTGCAAATGTGGACTAAATAGAGACTGCACAAAATGGCGCAAATGCGTGAAACATACATATAACTATGATAAGAAATGAAAAGTTGTTCACGTCTTGTAAAAGGTGTAGTGTCACACGTGGGAAATGTTCAAAAGGAGAACATTTTGGCATTGGCATGGACAACAAGTGATAGGGTGGTCCCTTATTGAGAGTATGTGACAAAACTATTGGTGATAGTTTACGATCCATTTGTTGGTTGTCTTGAGGGGCAGAGTCTAGTGGGGACACCCCTCAAGGAAGGGAAGGGATATCACCCCAGGGGGCCACAAGAGTGGCAAAGGTGCTTGTTTACGGGTAGACGCAAACACTACTGAGTATGACACAAATGAAAGTGAATAAATGAATGATACTTTATTATCACATGTGAAAAGTCACAGCGATATTTGTTTTGTGTACCCAAGGTATGCAAAGAGTCGCTACATAAAGGGCACCGACAGTTACTAGTATCCCATTTTAACACAAACCATTTTTAACTCGTCGCCATTTTAGTTCTCGGCGGTTCCCCCAAGCCTGGTCCTCCTTTTTCTTTTCTTTTCTTATTCTTTAAAAAAAATGTAATACTTTTTTTTAACCAAAAATAATTTATTCAATTATTTACAATAATATGTACAGTACAAAATAAATCAAAACAAAACCCACCAATATAATACAAGTCAAATCAAAATTTATCAATACTAATTATACTATAAATACAACTATATCACCATCCTTATTAAGGATGCATTCAACCCCCCGTGGTGCCCAGCGGTCTCGGATATCCCCCAGCGTGCCCGTGGACACCCTCTCTAGTACCACCCGGGCACGGATGTAACCCCAACTTGGCCAGGCCTAGGAGCAACCCAACCCAGGACATCTTCAGCCCTGCCCTCTCCCCTACACACAAGTGGCTGGGTCCTCCTTTGTTCTCAGCGGTTCCCCCATGCCAGCTCCTCCTTTGTTCTCGGTGGTGCGTCTGATCACGTGGGCCGTCCTCGACCGTCTTCGACAGCGACCGTATCGACGCTGAGAGCGTGAGAAGCATTTGTACACAGTTATTATTTTCTATATACTTTTTAACTCTAAATAAAGTTTATTTTTGGAAAAAAAAGAGAAACTTGTTGGTCTAGCAGCACAGCGAGATGTCCGTTCGGGAATATTGCTGACAGGCCCGCTCCAGACTGCAGGAGTACCTGCTGAGGGACACACTGAAACTCAGTGTAGCCAACGCCAAGGCTCTGTGGGGGAGGACCACTGTCTAGGATCCTTCCGTTGCCAGACATTGAGGGGCAGGGTCCGGTGGGGACACCCCTCAAAGAAGGGAAGGATGTCATCCCAGTGGACTGCATGAGTAGCAGGAAAGTTTAGAGAGATATGGGCCAAACATGGACAGGTGGGACTAGCATAGATGGGGCATCTTGGTTGGCATGGGCAAGTTGGGCTGAAAGGCCTGTGTCTGTGCTGAATTACTCTATGACTATGAGTGGCAAGTGTTTTCATTAAAGATATGTGCAAACATAACTGAATATGATACTGAGAATGTACGAAGAGTTTTTGCACAGTTTTTATTTTGAATATATTTTTTATTCTGAATAAAGTTTACTTTTGGGGGGAAAAAAGACAATTGACTACAAATTATATTTCACACATTGTTTATCCACTAAACCTGGGAGTTAAATTTCCAAGAATATTTTCACCGAAACACAGCTGGAAATAGAATTTATACCACGTGAGAGATTAGAGATTAGAGATTAGAGATTCCTTTATTTGTCATTCAGACCTTTCGGTCTGAATGAAATTTCGTTGCCTGCAGTCATACATATAATAATAAATAACAAAACACACAATAAACACAAATTAACATCCACCACAGTGAGTTCACCAGGCACCTCCTCACTGTGATGGAGGCAAAAGTCTTAAAGTCTCTGTCTCTTCCCTCTTTGTTCTCCTTCTGCGCTGAGGTGATCCAGGCTTCTGACGTTGTGACCCCGGCGGGTGATGGTAAGGCAATCCCGCGGCTGAATCCGTGCTCCGTCCGCGACGGGCCGGTTCAAACTCCGCGGCCCGGGGTGGCCGAAGCTGCCGAAGCTGCCGCCCTCCAGTCCAGCGGACGCAGCTGTAGTTGCGGGAGCCCCAGAAAAACAGGTCACCAACCTGTGACCTGCGAGCTCCCGACGATGTCGTCCACTGGGCCAGCTGCGGCCGAGCCCCGGATTCAGGTCGCCACCAGTGTCCTCGGTCGCCACCGCCGCAACGCCACCGCAGCCCCGAAGTCGGCCAGCCCCACACTGGTAAGTCCTGGCTCTGCCTCCGGAGCCTTGAGGTCGGTCGGTGGAGCCTCGAGGTCGGTCGGTGTACAATGAAGCTGAAAATCTCGTATTAGTTCTTTGTGACACACTTCTTGACTTGCACACCATGCCTTGGCCTTCAGTTGAGCATGTACACTTTAGACTTTAGAGATACAGTACGGAAACAGGCGCTTTGGCTCACCGAGTCCGCAGCGACTAGCGATCACCCCGTGCACTAGCACTATCCTACGCACTGGGGACAATTTACAATTTTACTGAGGCCAATTAACCAACAAATCTGTACGTCTTTGGAGGAAACCAGAGCACCCAGAGAAAACCCACGCAGTGTCGGGAGAACGTACAAACTCTGTACAGACAGCACCCGTAGTCAGGATCGAACCCGGGTCTCTGGTGCTGTAAGGCAGCAACTCTGCCGCTGCGCCACCGTACCACCCGTTAAGGCTGCAGGTAGAAGCATAAAATGAAAGATAATTAATTCAAGATTAAACAAATCAACAAACCTTTGCCAAGTAAATGGCAATGTAGCCAAAAGTGAGTTCATCTGCTTTTGATCTAAAAAGGTTTACAAGATTACTTTCTTAATGCTAGAAGCATTGGAACTGCAAAGACACTTGGGGGTATGCAGATGGAAAATAACCAAATAATCTAATGAATTCTAGTATTTATACTTGAACTAGAATACAGGAGGGTAGAAATGAAACCATTCAAGGTTCTGATTAGACCACACATGCACAGGAAGTTCTGGGGAGTAAAGCTCGGAAAGATATGTTGCTTTTGGAGGTATTAAAGTACAGATTTGCTGTAATGTTAGGAGGACTACTACGATTAAATTATAAGGAGCGATTACCAAAACTAGGATTGTGTTCCCTGATATCCAGTAGATTTGGAGGTGATTTGATTTAAGTATTCAAAGCGTTAGAGAAACTGATGGAATAGACTGAACGAGATTACTTCCATTTATTGGGCAGTCCACAACCCAGAGATGGCGTCTAAGAATTGGAGCCAATCTTTCAGAAGCGAAGTTTGGAAATGTTTCAATGGGCATTTGGTGGTATTAAAAATTAAAAAGTAATACCATGTCCATTGATAGTTATCAATCTGATATTAAATTCTGTTAAACAAAGAAATAAAGACTATGTGATGAAGCAGGGAATGCTTGTTTGATTATAAATCGATTATGCTCATTTAATTACGGAGTAAAATTGAGAATAGCCACCCTTTCCTGCTATCTGGAATATTACGATCAAATCATTTTTTCACCCTCCCTGGGAAATCTATCCTTTTCAAAATATGGCATTTAGAATTGTGCAAAATATATCATGTACAGTCATGTGGTGATCGCCGGTCGGCAGGAACTCGGTGGACCGAAGGGCCTGTTTCTGTGCCGTATCTCAAAATACAATCAAACTCAATTACAATAGGTAGAGCAAAGGGGATGATACAGAGTGCAGAATATAATTAGAACACTCAGAAATGGTGCTAGATTTACAGTTAGAAAAAAGATTTAAAAGAGTAGAGCAATTTTATCAGGTGGTAATAGATCCTTGTCAGGGAAGAGGATCTTGAGTAGGTAGGGGCGTTAAGAGGGAGGGAATAGCGGATGCATTCACGGATGTAGAATAGTGTGAGGAAAAGTTGCTGTATCAGATAGGTTTTTATCCCACAAAGATAACTTATATATAGGCCCCATAACAGAAGCGTCCACGTCGCGGGGCTGGAAACTGGAAGTATCCTGAGCTAATTCTGCTACCACCATCATCTATTGCGACAAGTGATGGCTCCCGCTGATTGTCGCCAGAAGCTTGCGTCCTTTTCAGGACGGACGATGACAGCGAGGTCAACATTTGCAACAAGATGGACACGAAAAGAAGAAGAAGAACATATATAAAATATGCAAGTATATAATGCAGTACAATAATGTCACCATTCTCAGTACACGAAACACCGCTCCATTTACTTAAACGATTTATTTCATGTCAACATGACACCAGTTTATCTACATTCTTTGAGCAAACAGACGTGGGGTTTTCACACAAGTCCCTGCTCATTGTGCAATGACAACAGTCCCTGTTGCCAAACATTTTAACTCCCCATTCCAATTCCCGCACTGACCTTTCTGTCCTGGGCCTCCTCCACTGTCAGAGTGAGGCCATACGTAAATTGCAGAAACAGCACCTCATATTTCGCTTGGGCAGCTTACACCCCAGCGGTATGATTTTTGATTTCTATAATCTCAAGTAAACCCAGCATTCCCTCTCTCTCCGTCCCTCCCCCGCCCGAGCTGTCCTGCTAGTTTTACTGTTTGTATCTCCTTGTTATCACCTCTTCCACAGCCAACAATAGGCCATTGTGGGCTCTTTGGTCATCGGTGCCGGCTCTGATCTGTTCTGCACCTTTCCATACCTCGTTCCCTTCTCCTATTACATCAGTCTGAAGAAAGGTCTCGACACGGAACATCACCTATTCCTTTTCTCCAGAGATGTTGCCTGATCCGCTGAGTCACTCCAGCATTTTGTCACTATCTTTAGTGCACATTATGGTCCTTTTCTCGGCATGCTTCACTGTGACTGAGCCAAACTTCAGTGCTACCCTCAGCAGTCAATCCTGTACCATGGACGGTGTGCTAATCATATATCCACAGTGGCAGCATGGTGGCGCAGCAGTAGAGTTGCTGCCTTGCTGCGCCAAAGACCCGGGTTCGATCCTGACTATGCCATTATGGCAATGCCATCAATGCTGGAGGAACTCAGCGGGTCAGACAGCATCTGTGGAGATAATGGACTGGTAATGTTTCAGGTCAGACTGAAATATGGTCCTGACCTGTCCATTTCCTCCACATATGCAGCCTGGCCCTGCTGAGTTCCTCCAGCACTTTGTGTTTTGCTCAAGATTCCAACATTTGCGGGGTTTTTCGTCCCCACAAGATGCTCTTGGCTTGGGACCAACACAAGGAGTGTCTTTTAAATCCTGCAACGTCACATGTGCTGGGAAGTTTCATGCATGCACATTGAATATGAGAAGGCCAAAGTTTAAAGGAGATGTGCTGGACAAGTATTCTTTACACAGAGCAGTGGGTGCCTGGAACATGCTGCCAGGGGTGCTGGTGGAGGCAGATAAGAGGCTTATTTAAGAGGCTTTTGGATAGGCACATGGATACACTTTGTTGAATGGTGTGGGCTGATTCACCTGCAGCTCAACACTAACAAGACTAAGGAGTTGGTGGTGGACTTTAGGAGGACAAATACCTTGGAGTGTACCTGGACAGTAAACTGGACTGGTCCAAGAACCCTTGAGGCCCTGCACAAGAAGGGACAGAGCTGGCTGTACCTTTTGAGAAGGCTCAGCTCTTTCAACATCTGCAGTAAGGTGCTGCAGCTGTTCTATCAATCGGTGGTAGCCAGTGCCATCTTCTTTGCTGCTGTGTGCTGGGGCAGCAGGGCGAAGGCCGTGTACGGCAATAGGATCAACAAGCTCATCAGGAAGGTTTACTCCGTCCTGGGGGTGGAGTTGGATTCATGGGAGGTGGTCTTGGAGGGGAGGATGCTTCTCAAGTGGGGAGCTTCCCGACGGGCTTCCCGACGTACAAATGCAGAGCCGGATTTACCTATAGGCTTGGTAGGCTGAAGCCCAGGGCCTCAAAATCTAGGAAGCCTTCGGCCAAGGTGTATAATATTTTTGTGAAGGCGACTCCGGATTGTCAAAGCTGCCACAGCCAGACATAAGAACAGTTTTTATCCACGAGTAGTTGCTCTACTCAACAGCCAAAAATCTGTAGCCTCCCTTTGATTTGGTATTTTGTTGGTTCACATGCTTGATCAATGGTGTTTTATTGTATTATTATTATTAATGTTTTATTATTATTAATGTTTAGTGTTTTCTGAGTTATTCGTAATTGTCACTGTATGTCATGTTGTTACTTGTGGGTGGAGCACCAAGGCAAATTCCTTGTATGTGAATACTTGGCCAATAAACGTACTTACTTACTTACTTGACACTATCTTAGGCCTTTCTTACATATGCTGTCACAACGCACTGTAGTCTCTAAACAAACCTTCAGTAATTTTCCTTGCCCTCCATTTCAAAATAATACTGTTTTAAGCCGATAACTCGACACTAGCACTGGCAATAAATACATTTTTAAAAAGCGCAGCTTTCCAGCCCCTTATCTCATTGGTCACACTCGGCTGCACATTGGTGTCAATCTGGTGGCACCGGGGCCGGCAAACTTTCACACGTGCTCCAGGAAGCAGCAATGGCAGGTGCAGGGAAATCTTTGGATACTTGCAGGCTTCAAAAGTCAAAACTCAGGGGTAAGTAGGAAAGTGCAAAGATATTTGAACTAGGAAGTTGGCAAGGAGCAATGCTAGGGGCAGAGCTGATAATCGTTGCTAGAAACCTAGTTTTTCACAGTGTTAATTTTAACATTTATGTTTTTTTCTTCCAATCACTGCCATATTTAACAATAACATTTATGTCCTTTAGAGAAGGAATTGCGAATTGCGGAATTTTAAACACCCGTCAGCTTTACTCAAATTAATTATAACACTCTTCCATCTTCCTCTAGTCGTGGGCGTGGGGGATTGGGAGGGGCCTCACAAGTGGAATAGCCTAGGGCCTCTCTTCATCTAAATCCGGCACTGTACGAGTGGCAAGAAGGCTTCCCGATGGGCCGCACAGCCTGAAGGCTTCCCAACAGGCCGCGGCTGTGGAATGGGAATGCGGCCAGAGTCTTTTTATCGAGGCGCCGCGGTCTCGATGCCTCCCGGATCGCCGCGTAGAAGCCTGAGTCGGGGCCCGGCAGGGGCCTCACGGGTCGGATGGAGGAGCCGGGACCTTGCGGGTCGGAGTCCGGGTCAGCGGAGCAACAGACGGAGTCCACGGCTGGGGCCCGGGTCGGCACCATGGAGGCGTGAAGTGGGGTGCGGACAGCGGTGAAGCGGCGGCAGCAATGAAGCTTCACGACGGACGGGGCCTCGGCGGTCGATGGTCGATGTGAGCGTGAAGGACCACCGTGAGGGGGGGGTAGGGGAAGAACAATGGAGGACTCGGCGTGGGGGGGATCAATGTGAGGGAGGTGGGGGGAGAACAATGGGCAATTAGGGGGGGGAGAACAAAGGACAATGGGGACCCTGTGTGGTTCCCCACTGGCGGGGGGGGGGGAAACAAAAGGAGGAGCCGGAGTGCTTTGTAACTTTGTCAGTGCCGTAGGTGGCTGCTATGTGTATACAATGGGTAAACAGCAAAGAATTTCACTGTGCCTGGTCACATGTGACAATAAAGTATTCCATTCCATGCGGAACATCTTGGACAATCATATCGTATTGTCTCGTATATGCACGAAATGGAGGGATACGGATCACGTGCAGGCAGAGGAGATTAGTTTAAATTGGCATCATGTTCGGCACGGACATTGTGGGCTGAAGGGCCTGTCTGCATGCTGTGGAACTCCCGGACTCTATGCCGCCATGCACAGCACACCATTCCCACGCGACTCCACATGTCCGTTTTTCTGTTTGCTTCAGTGTGTCAGACGCACAGAGTTCCCATAAAGAAATAAAGGGCCTGTCCCACTGTACGAGCTAATTCAAGAGTTCTCCCATAGTTTCCCCCTGATTCGAACTCGGAGAATTATGATAATAGCCGCTCGTAGGTACTCGGGGCTCTCGTGGACATTTTTCAACGTTGAAAAATCTTCAAGAGTCTTCACGAGCTTACCGCGTTTGTCGAGTACCTGCCGTTAGCGTTACGAGCCGCTAAGAGACGTCCCGAGCTC
>JAXLNO010000451.1:0-19236 GCA_038087875.1 Malacoraja senta | reverse complement strand
GAAAGAGTGATGGGGAGGGGAGTGAGGTGTGAAGGAGGTGAGGAGGGAGATGGGATAGGGGGTGGGGGAGAGGGAAGGGGGGGTGGGTGAGAGTGATAGGGGTGGGGGTTGGGGAGGGAGGGGGAAGAGTGTGGAGCGAGAGGGAAGGGAGGGAGAGAGGGGTGGGGAGGGAGATGGGGAAGAGTGTTGAGGGTAGGGGAGAGGGGTGGGGGGAGAGAGGGGGAGAGGGGGATTGTGGAGGGAGATGGGGATGGATTTGGGAGATAAGTGGAAGAATGGGGAGGGAGATGGAGAGGTGTAGGGGGGTTGGTGGAAGTGGGAGAGAGGGAGGGGGAGAGTTGTAGGGGGAGTGGTGGAAGAGGGGTAGCGGGGTAGGGGGAAGGGGACGGGGACGGGGTGAGAGAGGGAAGGGGGTAGGGGGAGAGAGTAATGGGAGTGGGAGGAGGAGGGGGTGAGAGGGAGAGGGGTGAGGAGAGGGGGATGGATAGGGGGAGGAGAGAGGGGTGGGGGAGGCGAGGGGAATGTTAGAGAGGTGTGGTGGAGGGTTGAGGGTGGCGAGGAGGGAGATGTGGTAGGGGGTAGAGTTGGAAGACGGTTGATTGAGGGGGTAGAGAGGTGAGGGAGAAGGGGTGGGTGAGAGAGGGAAGGGTGTGGGTGAGAGAGGGATGTGGGTGGGAGGAGGAGGGGGTGTAGAGGGAGATTATGAGGAGAGGGTGATGGAGGTGAGGAGGGAGATGGGTTAGAGTGAGGGTGAAGAGTGTGGAGGGAAGGGTAAGAGTGAGGGTGAAGAGTGTGGAGGGAGGGAGAGAGGTGGGGGAGGGAGAGGGGAAGATGGGGAGTGAGGGGCAGAGGGGTAGCGGGGAGTGGTGCAAAAGAGAGGGGAAGGGGTGGGGGAGATGGGGGTGAAGAGGGGTGGTGGAGGGGGAAGAGAGGGGGTGGGAGGGGAGGGAGGGGGTGAGGAGAGAGGGGGGAAGAGTGGGGAGGGAGAGTTGAAGTAGGAGGGGTAGGGACAGTCCATCTGTTCCCCATTCGCTATCACCCCCAAACCTCTTTCTCTTATCCCTTCTTTTATCCCATCTCCACCCTATCAACTGATGAATAGCCGTCACCTCTCAGGTGCGTCACGAGGGGTGGGGAAAGAGAGAGGGGTGGGGGAAGAGAGTGATAAAGGGAATGTTAGAAAAAAATTGTGAGGAGGGTGGAGAGGAAGGGGGGAGTGGAATGTGAGGAGGGGAGAGAGGAGAGGGGTGGAGAGAGGAAGGAGAGGATGGGGGAGAGAGGTGAAGGGGGTGTTGGAGTGGGCGTGCATGAGTCGATCCGCGGGCTGTGAAGAGAGAAGGGCAGAGAGAGAGAGAGAGAGAGAGAGAGAGAGAGAGAGAGAGAGAGAGAGAAAGAGAGAGAGAGAGAGAGAGAGAGAGAGAGAGAGAGAGAGAGAGAGAGAGAGAGAGAGGAGAGACAAAGAGACTTGTATACAAATAAAAGCTGGAGAAACACAGCGTGTGCAGCAGCATCTATGGAGCGAAGGAAATAGGCAATGCTTTGGGCCGAAGCCCATCTTCAGACGTTTTTTTTTCTGAAATGTTGCCTATTTCCTTCGATCCATAGATGCTGCTGCACCCGCTGAGGTTATACATTTTTGTTTTGTGTACCTTCCATTTTCCAGCATTTGCAGTTCCTTCTTAAAGACATAGAGAGTGTTGACGGGCTGTTTTTCCAACGCGCGTTTGCGGGAGGGTGGTGGTCTGCGGCATCACACACACTAATCACCCCCCAAACACACTCGGGGGGAGGGGGGAGAGGAAGACGGGGTGGGGAGAGAAGAGGGGAGAGGGAGACGGGGTTAGGAGAGAAGAGGAGGGGGGGGAGGGGAGAGGGGGAGGTGGAAAGGGGAGAGATTGGTGAGGGAGAAGAGAGCAGGGTGGGGGAGAGGGAGGGGAGTGGGAGGAGAGCGGGGAGGGCAGGAAGCGGTGAGAGGGGGGGAGTGGATGTTAGAGGTGGAGAGAGGGGATGAGGGGAAGGGGAGAGGAGTAGGGGATGAGATGGAGAGAGGGAGGGGGAGGGAGAGAGGTCGGGGAGGGAGAGGGGAAGAGTGGGGAGTGAGGGGCAGAGGGGTTGCGGGGAGTGGTGCAAGAGAGAGGGGAAGGGGGTGGGGGGAGATGGTGGTGAAGAGGGGTGGTGGAGGGGGAAGAGAAGGGGTGGGAGGGGAGGAAGGGGGAGAGGAGAGAGGGGGGAAGAGTGGGGAGGGAGAGTTGAAGTAGGAGGGGTAGCGACAGTCCATCTGTTCCCCATTCCCTATCACCCCCAATCCTCTTTCTCTATTCCCACACACGCGACAACATCCTTCGACACAGACTGCGGGGGTGGGGGGGGGGGGCTGGGGCTGGGGCTGCTGCCAAGGCATATGTAAATGGCTCCATTCCGATTGGACATGTGTGAGCATTGTGCATTGTGACATCACACAACGGAATCGTTACTAACATTCTATGGCTGAGAGCTGTTTTGTTAAACATTTTGAAATGTTTGGGTGGGGGGGAGAAGTTTTTTATTTTAAAAAGTGTACATAAACACGACCAAATTTAATCAGGAGTGGCTATTCGTAAAGATAAATGTAATCTGTTTAGAAATGGTAAAAAAATATCGGCGTTTTCGCGTGGGCGTAGGGCGGTATCAAAGGGGCTGTGTGGCACAAGTCAAGCAGGCCGTTGGACGTACAGACGTACAGACGTACAGACGGATGACAGCCACAGAGCTTTATAGTATAACTAGACCAAATGCAGACCCGTTGGGTCTGGACACCGCCCGTGCGTTTGCGGGGGGGGGGGGGGCTGTGGCGTCACACTAACCACCCCCTTTCCTCCAAAGCACGGTTGCGGATTGGGAATCTGGCACCCACAAACACACACACTCATCACACCCCTTGATATTATCTTAATTTTTTAATTGTCTTCTTTTATCCCATCTTCACCCTATCCACTGACGAACAGTCCTCGCCTCTCAGGTGTGTCTCGAGGGGGGGGGGCAGAGAGAGAAAATTTAATGTAAAAAAAAAATTGTGATGAGGGGGAGGAGGAGGGTGGAGAGGAAGGGGGAGAGGAAGGTGGGGAGAGAGGAGGGGGAGAGAGGAGAGGGGTGGAGAGAGGAAGGAGAGTATGGGGGAGAGGTGAAGGGGGGGTTGGAGCAGGCGTGCATGAGTCGAGCCACGGGCTGTGAAGAGAGAAGGGCGGAGAGAGAGAGAGAGAGAGAGAGAGGGGAGAGACAGAGAGACTGGTACACAAAAAAAAGCTTGAGAAACACAGCGGGTGCTGCAGCATCTATGGTGCGAATGAAATAGGCAACGCTTTGTGCAGAAGCCATCAGATGGGTTTTCTTTTGAAACGTTGCCTATTTCCTTCGATTCACCCGCTGAGGTTATATTTTTGTGTACCTTCGATTTTCCAGCATGTGCAGTTCCGTCTTAAAGACAGATATCATTTGCGGGATGGGGTGTGGGGGGGGCTGCGGCATCACACTCACACTAACCACCCCCCAAACACAGGCGGAGAGAGGAAGACGGGGTGGGAGAGAAGAGGGGAGAGGGAGACGGGGTGGGGAGAGAAGATGTGAGGGGGAGGGAGGGGAGGGAGGGGAGAGGGGGAGGAGTAAACGGGAGAGATTGGTGAGGGAGAAGAGAGGAGGGTGGGGGAGAGGGAGGGGGGGAGAGGGGGGAGTGGGAGGAGAGCTTGGAGGGCAGGAAGGGGGGAAGGGGGGGAGGTGATGAGGGGAAGGGGAGAGGAGAAGGAGGAAGAGTGGGAGAGAGGGAGGGTTGAGGGAGAGAGGTGGGGAGGGAGAGGGGAAGAGTGGGGAGTGAGGGGCAGAGGGGTAGCGGGGTGTGGTGCAAGAGAGAGGGGTATGGGATCGGGGAGGAGATGGGGTGAAGAGGGGTGGTGGAGGGGGAAGAGAGGGTGTGGGTTTTCTCCTGAAACGTTGCCTATTTCATTCGATTCATAGATGCTGCTGCACCCGGTGAGGATATACAGTTTTTTTTGTGTACCTTCCATTTTCCAGCATCTGCAGTTTCGTCTTAAAGACAGAGAGACTGTTGGCGGGCTCTGTTCCCAACGCGCGTTTGCGGGAGGGGGGTGGGGGGCTGCGGCATCACACTCACACTAACCACCCCCCAAACTTACACTAACCACCCCAAACACACTCGGGGGGAGGGGGGAGCGGAAGACGGGGTGGGAGGAGCGGAAGACGGGGTGGGGAGAGAAGAGGGGAGAGGGAGACGGGGTGGGGAGAGAAGAGGAGAGGGGGAGGGAGGGGAGAGGGGGAGGAGGAAAGGAGAGAGATTGGTGAGGGTGAAGAGAGCAGGGTGGGGGAGAGGGAGGGGGGGAGAGTGGGGAGTGGGAGGAGAGCGGGGAGGGCAGGAAGGGGGGAGAGGGGGGGAGTGGATGTTAGAGCTGGAGAGAGGGGATGAGGGGAAGGGGAGAGGAGTAGGGGAAGAGAGGGAGGGGGTGGGAGAGGGGAAGAGTGGGGAGTGAGGAACAGCGGGGATGGTGCAAGAGAGAGGGGAAGGGGTGGGGGGGAGATAGGGGTGAAGAGGGGTGGTGGAGGGGGAAGAGAGGGGGTGGGAGGGGAGGGAGGGGAGAGGAGAGAGGGGGAAGAGTGGTGAGGGAGAGTTGAAGTAGGAGGGGTAGGGACAGTCCATCTGTTCCCCATCCCTATCACCCCCAATCCTCTTTCTCTATTCTCACACACGTGACGACGCCCTTCGACACAGGCTGCGGGGGTGGGGGGGAGGGGCTGGGGCTGGGGCTGCTGCAAAGGCTTATGTTAATGGATCCATTCCGATTAGACATGTGTGAGGATCGGGCATTGTGACATCACACAATTGAAACTTCACGAACATTCTATGGCTGAGAGCTGTTCGTTTAACATTTTGAAATGTTTGGGGGTGGGGGGGGAGAAGTATTTTATTTTAAAAAGTGTACACAAACACGACTAAATTTAATCAGGAGTGTCTATTCGTAAAGATAAATGTAATCTCTTTAGAAATGTTAAAACAATATCGGCCTTTCCGTGTGCTGTGTGGGTCTAGGGCGGTATCAAACGGGATTTGGTGGAAGTCAGGCGGACACAAGTCAGGCGGACACAAGTCAGGCAGCCACAGAGTTTTATATAATAGATAGACTAGACCAAGTGCAGACCCGTTGGGTCTGGACACCGAACGTCCGTTTGCGGGTGGGGGGGGGGGTGCTGTGGCGTCACACTAACCACCCCCTTTCCTCCAAAGCACGGTTGCGGGGTGGGAATCTGGCACCCACAAACACACACACTCATCACAACCCTTTATATTATCTTAATTTTTTAATTTGCTTCTTTTATCCCATCCCCACCCTATCCACTGACGAATAGCCCTCACCTCTCAGGTGCGTCTAGAGGGGGGGGGGGGGCAGAGAGAGAAAATGTAATGTTAGAATTAAAAACCACATAAACTCACATGTTTGTGTTTTGTGTTTAGTGATAAACGTAAAATGGATATACCAACAAAACTTAGAAATTCAAAAGGTACACAAAAATGCTGGAGAAACTCAGCGGGTGCAGCAGCATCTGTGGAGCGAAGGAAATAGGTAACGTTTCGGGCCGAAACCCTTCTTCAGACTTCTTTAGAAATTCAAAAGTTCCCCCAACACCCAAAGACCTGGGATATGGATGCACCACAAGATTTAAAGGTACTATAATTATTCAAAATGCAAGATACTAAACAAAACTAGGAGGAATCTTCTTTTGTAGTTGGAATATAAGAGGTATTAACGAACCTATTAAAAGGGGTAAGATATTAGCTCAGCTGAAATTGTACAATTCTGATATTATTTTCTTACAAGAAACACATTTAAAATCTCAGGATCTGAGGGCGAAATGGATAGGTCAAACATACCATTCTTCATTTACTTCGAAATCTAGAGGTACGTCAATTATTATAAGAAAAGGTATACCATTTAAAGCAAAGAATATCATAACAGACATCGAAGGGAGATACTTAATAGTTAAAGGAGAAATTCATGATACTCCACTTACTTTGGTAAATATATATGCGCCTAACTTTGACAACCCCCACTTTTTTAAATAAAATGTTGAACATAATTGCAGAGTCTAACTACCAAAATGTTATTATAGGAGGAGACTTTAACTGTGTTTTAGATCCGTATTTAGATAAATCAAGCCAAAAACAGAGAGGGAATATGAAATCGAAAACCGGGGAACTTCTCAATACCTACATAAACAATACTAATATAGCAGATTTTTGGAGAATTGTTAATCCAACTGGCAGGGAATACTCGTTTTATTCAATGGTACACAAAACATACTCACGTATAGATTACTTCCTGCTGGATACAAAATTAATCCCTCAAACATTTAACCCAACATACCATACAAATTCGATTTCAGACCCTTCTCCACTAACTTTATTTTTAAAACTGGAAGGAATGTCTAAGAATAAATCGTTTTGGAGATTTAATTCTCAAATCCTAAAAGATCCACAAGCGAGTATATATTTAAAAGAACAAATGGATGCCCTTTTACAAATAAATGATACTCCAGATATATCGGCTACTGTATTATGGGAATCTTTTAAAGCATACATTAGGGGTATTATAATTTCATATCAAGCTTTTCAAAGTAAAAAGAATAAGAATGAACAAAGACAGTTAGAAGAACTTATTAGACAAATGGATATAGATAATGCTAAAGATCCATCAATAGACAAACATAATAAAATAATAATTTTGAAATTTAAATTAAATAAACTATTATCAGTCAAACTTATAAGACTTTTTCAAATTACAAAACAAGAGCACTTTGAATTTGGGGATAAACCGCATAAACTCTTGGCTCGCCAGCTAAAAAAACGAGAAAAGGAACATACTATCCCAAAGATTAAATCAGATAAAGGGGAATTATTAACAACACCGAAGGATATTAATAAAAGATTTGCGCAATTTTATGAGAATTTGTATACATCTAAAACGACAATTGATTCCAATAAAATCACAACGTTTTTGGATAATTGTAATCTTCCAACGTTAGAGTTGAAGGAACAAGAGGAATTGGGTGCACAAATCTCAATTAAGGAATTAGAAGATACAATCAACTCACTAAAGAATGGAAAAACACCAGGTCCAGATGGATTTACTAATGAATTTTATAAAAGCTTTTATGATAAAATAATACCAAGATTACAAAAAATGTACCAATATGCTTTTAAAAAACAAATACTACCTGATACATTAGCGGAATCAACGATTACACTAATACTTAAGAAAGACAAAGATTTAGAAGAACCGGGTTCATATAGAGCTATAGCATTGTTAAACACAGATCAAAAAATATTAGCAAAAATATTAGCTAGAAGATTAAGTAAATATATTAGTAAATTAATAAACCCAGATCAGACGGGGTTTATCCCTAAGAGATACTCTTCTAACAATATGAGACGTTTACTCAACATAATGCACTCATACAAATCTGAAGAACAAGAATTATCAATTATTTCGCTGGATGCTGAAAAAGCATTTGACCAAGTAGAATGGAATTATATGGATAAAGTATTACAAAAATTCCAACTGGGAGAGAATTTTATTCTATGGATAAAATTATTATATAATAAACCTACAGCTAGAATATTAACTAATAATATATTATCCTCGAAATTCCAACTATCAAGGGGAAATAGACATGGATGCTCATTATCACCACAGCTGTTTGCACTTATTATTGAACCGCTAGCAGAAAAAATTGGAATACACCCTGATATCCATGGGTATAATACTAAAGATTCATATAATAAAATATCTTTATACGCGGTTGATATATTACTGTACATTACAAAACCTCAAATCACTATACCAAATATATTAAATTTAATTGAAGACTTTGGATCCTTTTCTGGATATAGAATAAATTGGAATAAGAGTGAAATTATGTCACTAAAACCGAAAGATTCAACACATCTTTCAAAATTCCCTTTTAAAATAGCTACAGAAAAATGTAAATACTTGGGAATTGAAATTACTAGAACATATCAAGGTATGTTTAAGGCAAATTTTGATCCACTACTTAATAAGTTAAACACACTAATTGAATTTTGGAAAACGCTCCCGATGTCTTTAATAGGCCGAATAAATGCAATAAAAATGATCTTTCTACCACAAATTTTATACCTATTTCAATCGATTCCTATATATTTACCAAAGAAGTTTTTTTTTAAACTGGACTCAGATATCACTAATTTTATATGGGACTATAAATCACATAGAATACAAAAAACTCACTTGAATAAACCTAAAGTATTAGGGGGGTTAGCACTACCTAATTTCGTGTATTATTATTGGTCAGTAAATATTAAAAATATGATTCAACTGATGGATAACTCCGCCCAGCAAGTGGACTGGATTGTAATGGAGAAAGAGGATTGCTCCTCTGGAAACATTGGAGCGATCCTCCTCTCACCAATGAAACTGAATAATATAAATTATAATAAGAACCCAATTATCCATAGTACAATCCGAATTTGGAAACAAATAAAACAAAATTTAAAATGAAGAAATTTATCACTATTATCTCCCATAGTTAATAACCCTTCGTTTAATCCCTCTATTATAGATAAATCTTTTATACATTAGGATAGACTAGGAATTAAAACGTTCGGTGGCCTGTATGAAACTGGAAAATTACTTTCATTTCAACAATTACAAATAAAATATAAACACGGAAATAATCAATATTTTAAATATTTTCAAATATGCGACTATTTGAAAAAATATACAAAAGATCATTATAATAGCCCAGCAGATGTATTGGATGAGGCAATGCAGATAAAAGCTGAATCAGCAAACTTAATATCATATTTGTATAATATTATCTTAAATGTAGAAATTCCATCTACGGAGGGTATCAGAAGAGACTGGGAACAAGAGTTAGCTATTAAAATTTCAAAGGAAAGGTGGAATGAACACTTATTAAACGTGCATAAATGTTCGATTAATGTAAGACACACTTTAATACAATTTAAAATTTTACATAGATTATATTATTCCAAAACTAAAATCCATAAAATGTTCCCAAATGTATCATCCATTTGTGATAAATGTCAATCCCAAGAAGCTACTATAGCGCACTCATTTGTTTTCTGTACAAAAATTCAAAAATTTTGGATTTAAATTTTCGAAATCTTTACAAAATTATTTAAAATAAAACTGATACCCAAAGCAGAATGGAATATCTTCGGAATAACGGAAGATGGTCCAGAACTAAATGTGTTTCAAAAGAAACTAATAGACTATGGGTTAATAACTGGAAAAAAGCTAATCCTAAAATTTTGGAAGAAAACTCCAATACCAACTATAAACATGTGGATTTCAAATATGTTCGAAACATTACACCTAGAAGAGATAAGACTCCTCCTTGCAGGTAAACCAGATCACTTCCATCTGACGTGGTCTGCACTTATAGAATTATTACAAATATAAGGTGCAAAGGTACCTTAAAAAAAAACCTGAGGTCAGGTAAAGGGTGATGATAGCTGGAAAGTTGGTATGTCCCATTTGCGTAATGCTCATAAAACTATTTATTTTTCTCTTTCTCCTCTTTCTCTTTCTCCTTCTTTTCTAGGGTCTATTTCTTAACTCTTTTTCTTTTGTTTTTTATTTTGTTCTTATGGGGTCTTCGTTCTGTTTTGTTGTCACACTTTCTACACTTTCACTTTTTCCTTCACTTTCTTCTTTCTTTCAATCTTATCCTTTCCTTTTACTAGTGTAAAAAACAAACGTGGTACATTAATCGTAAGAAGATATAAGTGACGAGTACTAATGTATGTGGTTGTAATGTAATGTACTTCTAATAAATAATAAAAAAAAATTTAAAATAATTTTTTTTTTTTAATTTGAAGAGGAGGAGGAGGAGGGTGGAGAGGAAGGGGGGAGAAGAAGGGGGGAGAGGAAGGGGGAGAGAGCGGACGGTTTGGAGAGAGGAAGGAGAGAATGTGGGAGATAGGTGAAGGGGGGGGGGTTGAGCGGGTGTTCATGAGTTGAGCTGCGGGCTGTGAAGAGAGAAGGGCAGAGAGAGAGAGAGAGAGGGGAGAGACAGAGAGACTGGTACACCAAAAAAAGCTTGTGAAACTCAGCGGGTGCAGCAACATCTATGGAGCGAAGGAAATAGGCAATGTTTGTGGCCGAAACCCATCTTTAGACGTTTTGTTATGAAACATTGCCTATTTGATTCAAAGATGCTGCTGCACCCGCTTAGGGGAAGGGGAGAGGAGAGTGGGGAGTTGGAAGAGAGCGGGGAGGGCAGGAAGGGAGAAGAGGGTGGGGATGAGGGGAAGGGGAGAGGAGTAGTGGGAAGAGAGGGAGAGAGGGAGGGTGGAGGGAGAGAGGTGGGGAGGGAGAGGGGAAGAGTGTGGAGTGAGGGGCAGAGGGGTAGCGGGGAGTGGTGCAAGAGAGAGGGGAAGGTGGTGGGGGGGAGATGGGGGTGAAGAGGGGTGGTGGAGGGGGAAGAGAGTGTATGGGAGGGGAGGCAGGGGGAGAGCAGAGAGGGGGAAGAGTGGGGAGGGAGATTTGAAGTAGGAGGGGTAGGGACAGTCCATCTGTTACCCATTCCCTATCACCCCCAATCCTCTTTCTCTATTCCCACACACGTGACGACGCCCTTCGACACAGGCTGCGGCGGTGGGGGGAGGGGCTTGGGCTGTGGCTGCTGCAAAGGCATATGTAAACGGAGTCATTCCGATTTGTCACACGTGTCGAAGGGCGTCGCCACTTGTGTGGTGGTGATAGGGAATGGGGAAATTTCAAAATGTTTAAAAAACAGCTCTCAGCAATAGAATGTAAATGAAGGTTCCGTTTTGTGATGTCACAATGCCCAATGCTCACAATTTCCCCATTCCCTATCACCCCCACACACGTGACGACGCCCTTCGACAGGCTGCCGGGGTGGGGGGGAGGGGCTGTGGTTGTGGCTGCTGCAAAGGCATATGTAAACGAATCCATTGCGATTTGTCATATGTGAGCATTGGGCATTGTGACATCACAAAACGGAACCTTCATTAACATTCTATTGCTGAGAGCTGTTTAAGACGGAACTGCAGATGCTGGAATATCAAAGGTACACAAGAAAAACCAGTATAACCTCAGCGGGTGCAGCAGCATCTATGGAGCGAAGGAAACAGGCAACGCTTTGGGCTGAAGCCCATCCATAGATGTGTTTTCTCCTGAATCGTTGCCTATTTCATTCGATCCATAGATGCTGCTGCACCCGCTGAGGTTATACAGGTTTTTATTGTGTATCTTTGATTTTCCAGGTTTTTCTTGTGTACCTTTGATTTTCCAGCATCTGCAGTTCCGTCTTAAAGACAGAGGGACTGTTGGCGGGCTGTTTTCCCAACGCGCGCTTGCGGGAGGGGGGGGGGTGCGGCATCATACTCACACTAACCACCCCCCGAACTCACACTAACCACCCCCAAACACACTCGGGGGGAGAGGAAGACGGGGTGGGGAGAGAAGAGGGGAGAGGGAGACGGGGTGGGGAGAGAAGAGGAGATGGGGAGGGAGGGGAGAGGGGGGAGAGGAAAGGGGAGAGATTGGGGAGGGAGAGGAGATCAGGGTGGGTGAGAGGGAGGGGGAGGAGAGTGGGGAGTGGGAGGAGAGCGGGGAGGGCAGGAAGGGGGGAGAGGGGGGGAGGGGATGAGGGGAAGGGGAGAGGAGTAGGGGGAAGAGAGGGAGAGAGGGAGGGTGGAGGGAGAGAGGTGGGGAGAGAGAGGGGAAGAGTGGGGAGTGAGGGGCAGAGGGGTAGCGGGTAGTGGTGCAAGAGAGAGGGGAAGGGGGTGGGGGGGAGATGGGGGTGAAGAGGGGTGGTGGAGGGGGAAGAGAGGGGGTGGGAGGGGAGGGAGGGGGAGAGGAGAGAGGGGGAAGAGTGGGGAAGAAGAGTTGAAGTAGGAGGGGTAGGGACAATCCATCTGTTTCCCATTCCCTATCACCCCCAATCCTTTTTCTCTATTGCCACACACGTGACGACGCCCTTCGACACGGGTGGGGGGGAGGGGCTGGGGTTGTGGCTGCTGCAAAGGCAAATGTAAATTGGTCCATTTCGATTGGACATCTTTGAGCATTGGGCATTGTTACATCACAAAACGGAACCTTAATTAACATTCTATTGCTGAGAGCTGTTTCTTTAAACATTTTGAAATTTCCCCATTCCCTATCACCCCACACACGTGGCGACGCCCTTCGACACAGGCTGTGGGGTTGGGGGGGAGGGGCTGGGGCTGGGGCTGCTGCCAAGGCATATGTAAATGAATCCATTCCGATTGGACATCTGTTAGCATCGGGCATTGTGACATCACACAAAGGAATATTTACTAACATTCTATGGCTGTGCTGTTTTTTTAAATCATTTTGAAATGTTTGGGGGTTGGGGGGGAGAAGTATTTTATTTTAAAAAGTGTACATAAAAACGACCACTTTTAGTCATGATTGTCTATTCGTAAAGATAAACGTAATGACTTTAGAAATGGTAAAAAAAATATCGGCGTTTCCGCGTGCGGCGTGGGCGTAGGGCGGTATCGAAGGGCGGCGTGGCACAAGTCAAGCAGGACGTTGGACGTACAGACGGATGACAGCCACAGAGTTTTATAGTATAACTAGACCAAGTGCAGACCCGTTGGGTCTGGACACCGAACGTGCGTTTGCGGGTGGGGGGGGGGGTGCTGTGGCGTCACAGTAACCACCCCCTTTGCTCCAAAGCACGGTTGCGGGGTGGGAATCTGGCACACACAAACACACCCACTCATAACAACCCTTGATATTATCTTAATTTTTTAATTTGCTTCTTTTATCCCATCTCCACCCTATCCACTGACGAATATCCCTCACCTCTCAGGTGCGTCTAGAGGGGGGGGGGGCAGAGAGTGAAAATTTAATGATAGAATTAAAAATAATTGAAGAGGGGGAGGAGGAGGGTGGAGAGGAAGGGGGGAGAGGAAGGGGGGGAGAGGAAGGGGTGCGAGGAAGGGGGAGAGAGAGGAGGGTGTGGAGAGAGGAAGGAGAGGATGTTGCAGATAGGTGAAGGGGGGTGTTTTGAGCTGGTGTTCATGAGTTAAGCTGCGGGCTGTGAAGAGAGAAGGGCAGAGAGAGAGAGAGAGGGGAGAGACAGAGAGACTGGTACACCCAAAAAAGGTGGTGAAATTCAGCGGGTGCAGCAGCATCTATGGAGCGAAGGAAATAGGCAATGTTTGTGGCCGAAACCCATCTTCAGTCGTGTTTTGTTATGAAACATTGCCTATTTCCTTCGATCCAAAGATGCTGCTGCACCCGCTGAGTTTATACTTCATTTTTTTGTTTACCTTGCGTTTGGTGTGGGTGTGGGCTGCGGCTGCGGCATCACACTCACACTAACCACCCCCCAAACACACAGGCGGGGGGAGTGGGGGAGAGGGAGACGGGGTTCGGGAGAGGAGGGGAGGGGGAGAGAAGGAAACGGGGTGGGGAGAGAAGAGAGGAGGGAGGGGAGGGAAGAGGGGGGCGGAGGGGAGAGGGGAGGAGGAAAGGGGAGAGATTGGGGAGGGAGAGGAGTTCAGGGTGGGTGAGAGGGAGGGGGAGGAGAGTTTGGAGGAGGAGGGCAGGTGGGGGAGAGGGGAGGGGATCAGGGGAAAGGGAGAGGAGTAGGGGGAAGAGAGGGAGAGAGGGAGGGTGGAGGGAGAGAGGTGGGGAGAGAGAGGGGAAGAGTGGGGAGTGAGGATCAGAGGGGTAGCGGGGAGTGGTGCAAGAGAGAGAGGAAAGGGGTGGGGGGAGATGGGGGTGAAGAGGGGTGGTGGAGGGGGAAGAGGGGGTGAGAGGGGAGGGAGGGGTAGAGGAGAGAGGGGGAAGAGTGGGGAGGGAGAGTTGGAGGGGTTGGGACAGTCCATCTGTTTCCCCATTCCCTATCACCCCCAATCCTCTTTCTCTATTGCCACACACGTGACGACGCCCTTCGACACAGGCTGCGGGGGTGGGGGGGAGGGGCTGGGGCTGTGCCTGCTGCAAAGGCATATGTAAATTGGTCCATTTCGATTGGACATCTTTGAGCATTGGGCATTGTGACATCTCAAAACGGAACCTTCATTAACATTCTATTGCTGAGAGCTGTTTTTTTAAACATTTTGAAATTTACCCTTTCCTATCACCCCCACACACGTGGCGACGCCCTTCGACACAGGCTGTGGGGTTGGGGGGAGGGGCTGGGGCTGGGGCTGCTGCCAAGGCATATGTAAATGAATCCATTCCGATTCGACATCTGTTAGCATCGGGCATTTGTGACATCACACAACGGAACCTTTACTAACATTCTATGGCTGAGCTGTTTTTATAATCATTTTGAAATGTTTGGGGGTGGGGGGGGAGACATTTTGAAATTTCCCCATTCCCTATCACCCCCACACACGTGGCGACGCCCTTCGACACAGGCTGCGGGGTTGGGGCGGAGGGGCTTGGGCTGTGGCTGCTGCAAAGGCATATGTAAACGGATTCATTTCGATTTGTCACACGTGTCGCAGGGCGTCGCCACGTGTGTGGGGGTGATAGGAAATGGGGAAATTTCAAAATGTTAAATAAACAGCTCTCAGCAATAAAATGTAAATGAAGGTTCCGTTTTGTGATGTCACAATGCCCAATGCTGCGGGGGTTGGGGGGGAGGGGGAGGGGCTGGGGCTGCTGCAAAGGCATATGTAAATGGATCCATTCCGATTGGACATCTGTGAGCATTGTGCATTGTGACATCACACAACGGAATCTTTACTAACATTCTATGGCTGAGCTGTTTTTTTTTAAACATTTTGAAATGTTTGGTTTGTGGGGGGAGAGGTATTTTATTTTAAAAGGCGTACATAAACACGACCAAATTTAATCAGGATTGTCTATTCGTAAAGATAAACGTAATCTCTTTAGAAACTGTAAAAATATCGGCGTTTCCGCGCGCCGCGTGGGCGTAGGGCGGTATCAAAGGGCCGCGTGGCACAAGTCAAGCAGAACGTTGGACGTACAGATGGATGACAGCCAGAGAGTATTATATAATAGATAGATAGATAGACTAGACCAAGCGCAGACCCGATGGGTCTGGACACCGAACGTGCGTTTGCGGGTGGGGGGGGGGGGGTGCTGTGGCGTCACACTAACCACCCCATTTCCTCCAAAGCACGGTTGCGGGGTGGGAATCTGGCACCCACAAACACACACACTCATCACAACCCTTGATATTATCTTAATTTTTTAATTTGCTTCTTTTATCCCATCTCCACCCTATCCACTGACGAATAGCCCTCACCTCTCAGGTGCGTCTAGAGGGGGAGGGGGCAGAGAGAGAAAATTTAATGTTAGAATTTAATAAATTTGAAGAGGGGGAGGAGGAGGGTGGAGAGGAACGGGGGAGAGGAAGGGGGAGAGAGGAAGGGGGGAGAGGAAGGGGGAGAGAGAGGAGGGTGTGGAGAGAAGAAGGAGAGGATGTGGGAGATAGGTGACGGGGGGTTTGAGCGGGTGTTCATGAGTTGAGCTGCGGGCTGTGAAGAGGGAAGGGCAGAGAGAGAGAGAGAGAGGGGAGAGACAGAGAGACTGGTACACAAAAAAAAGCTGGTGAAGCTCAGCGGGTGCAGCAGCATCTATGGAGCGAAGGGAATAGGCAATGTTTGTGGCCGAAACCCATCTTCAGACGTGTTTTGTTATGAAACATTGCCTATTTCCTTCGATCCAAAGATGCTGCTGCACCCGCTGAGTTTATACTTCATTTTTTTGTTTACCTTGCGTTTGGGGTGGGGGGGCTGCGGCTGCGGCATCACACTCACACTAACCACCCCCCAAACACACAGGCGGGGGGAGGCGGGGAGAGGGAGACGGGGTTGGGGAGAGGAGGGGAGGGGGGGGAAGGAGACAGGGCGGGAAGAGAAGAGGGGAGGGAGGGGAGGGAGGGGAGAGGGGGACGGAGGGGAGAGGGAGACGGGGTTGGGGAGAGGAGGGGAGGGGTGGAGAAGGAGACGGGGTGCAGAGAGAAGAGTGGAGGGAGGGGAGGGAGGGGAGAGGGGGACGGAGGGGAGAAGGGGAGTAGGAAAGGGGAGAGATTGGGGAGGGAGAGGAAATCAGGGTGGGTGAGAGGGAGGGGGAGGAGAGTGGGGAGTGGGAGGAGAGCGGGGAGGGCAGGAAGGGGGAGAGGGGGTGAGGGGATGAGGGGAAGGGGAGAGGAGTAAGGGGTAGAGAGGGAGAGAGGGAGGGTGGAGGGAGAGAGGTGGGGAGGGAGAGGGGAAGAGTGGGGAGTGAGGGGCAGAGGGGTAGCGGGGAGTGGTGCAAGAGAGAGGGGAAGGGGGGTTGGGGGAGATGGGGGTGAAGAGGGGTGGTGGAGGGGGAAGAGAGTGTGTGGGAGGGGAAGGAGGGGCAGGAGGAGAGGGGGAAGAGTGGGGAGGGAGTTGAAGTATGAGGGGTAGGGACAGTCCATCTGTTCCCCAATCCCTATCACCCCCAATCCTCTTTCTCTATTCCCACACGCGTGACGACGCCCTTCGACACAGGCTGCGGGGGTGGGGGGGGAGGGACTGGGGCTGTGGCTGCTGCAAAGGCATATGTAAACGGATTCATTCCGATTTGTCACACGTGTCGAACGGCGTCGCCACGTGTGTGGGGGTGATAGGGAATGATGAAATTTCAAAATGTTTTAAAAAACAGCTCTCAGCAATAGAATGTAAATGAAGGTTCCGTTTTGTGATGTCACGATGCCCAATGCTCACAATTTCCCCATTCCCTATCACCCCCACACACGTGGCGACGCCCTTCGACACAGGCTGCGGGGTTGGGGGGGGGAGAGGCTGGGGCTGGGGCTGCTGCAAAGGCATATGTAAAATGGATCCATTCCGATTGGACATCTGTGAACATTGTGCATTGTGACATCACTCAACGGAATCTTTACTAACATTCTATGGCTGAGCTGTTTTTTTAAACATTTTGAAATGTTTGGTTTGGGGGGGGGGAAGTATTTTATTTTTAAAAGTGTACATAAACACGACCAAATTTAATCAGGTGTCTCGATTCGTAAAGATAAATGTAATCTCTTTAGAAATGGTAAAAAAAATATCGGCGTTTCCGCGTGCTGCTGGGCGTAGGGCGGTATCAAAGGGGCTGTGGGGCGCAAGTCAAGCATGCCGTTGTACGTACAGACGTACAGACGGATGACAGCCACAGAGTTTTAAAGTATAACTGGACCAAGTGCAGACCCGTTGGGTCTGGACACCGAACGTGCGTTTGCGGGGGGCGGGAGGTGCTGTGGCGTCACACTAACCACCCCCTTTCCTCCAAAGCACGGAATCCTGCACCCACAAACACACACACTCATCACACCCCTTGATATTATATGAATTTTTTTATTTGCTTCTTTTATCCCATCACCTCCCTATCCACTGATGAATAGCCCTCACCTCTCAGGTGGGCCTAGAGGGGGGGGCAGAGATACAAAATGTAATGTTAGATTTAAAAAAAAATTGAAGAGTGATGGAGGAGCGGGGAGAGAAAGGTGGGGAGAGAGGAGGGGGAGAGAGGAGAGGGGTGTTGAGAGGAAGGAGAGGATGGGTGAGAAAGGTGAAGGGGGGTTGGACCGGGCGTGGCATGAGTCGAGTCGCGGGCTGTGAAGAGAGAAGGGCAGAGAGAGAGAGAGAGAGTGGGAGAGACAGAGAGACTGGTAGACAAAAAAAAGCTGGAGAAACACAGCGTGTGCAGCAGCATCTATGGAGCGAATGAAATAGGCAACACCTTGGGCAGAAGCCCATCCTCAGATGTTTTTTCTGAAACGTTGCCTATTTCCTTTGATCCATAGATTATGCTGCACCCGCTGAGGTTATATAGCTTTTTTTGTGTGCCTTTGATTTTTCAGCATCTGCAGTTCCGTCTTAAAGACAGAGAGACTGTTGGTGGGCTGTTTTCCCAACGTGCGTTTGCGGGAGGGGGGGCTGTGGCATCACACACACTAACCACCCCCCAAACACACTCTGCGGGATGGGGGAGAGGAAGTCGGGGTGTGGAGAGAAGAGGAGAGGGGGGTGGGAGGGTAGAGGTGGAGGAGGAAATGGGAGAGATTGGTGAGGTTGAAGAGAGTAGGATGGGGAGAGGGAGGGGGAGGAGAGTGGGGAGTGGGAGGAGAGCGGGGAGGGCAGGAAGGGGGGTGAGGGGGAGGGATGTTAGAGGTGGAGAGGGGGATGAGGGGAAGGGGAGAGAAGTAGGTGGAAGAGAGGGAGAGAGGGAGGGGGGAGGGAGAGAGGTGGGGGAGGGAGAGGGGAATATTTGGGAGTGAGGGGTTGCGGGGGTGGTGCAAGAGAGGGGAAGGGGGTGGGGGGAGATGGGTGTGAAGAGGGGTGGTAGAGGGGTAAGAGACGGGGTGGGAGGGGAGGGAGGGAGAGGGAGAGAGGGGGAAGAGTGGGGAGGGAGAGTGGAAGTAGGGAGGGGTAGGGACAGTCGGGTGGGGAGAGAAGAGGGGAGAGGTAGACGGGGTGGGTAGAGAAGGGGAGAGGGGGAGAGGGGGAGGAGGAAAGGGGAGAGATTGGTGAGTGAGAAGAGAGCAGGGTTGGGGATAGGGAGGGGGAGGAGAGTGGGGAGTGGTAGGAGAGCGGGGAGGGCAGGAAGGGGGGAGGGGATGTTAGAGGTGGAGAGAGGGGATGAGGGAAGGGGAGAGGGGTAGGGGGAAGAGAGGGAGGGGAGGGAGGGGGGAGAGGAGAGAGCTGGGAGAGGGAGAGTTGAAGTAGGAGGGGTAGGGACAGACCATCTGTTTCCATTCCCTATCACCCCAATCCTCTTTCTCTATTGCCACACACGTGACGACGCCTTCGACACAGGCTGCGGGGGTGGGGGCTGGGGCTGGGGCTGCTGCAAAGGCATGTTTAAACGGGTCCATTCCGATTTGTCATATGTGAGCATGGGGCATTGTGACATCACAAAACGGAACCTTCATTAACATTCTATTGCTGAGAGCTGTTTTTTTAAACATTTTGAAATTTCCCCATTCCCTATCACCCCCACACACGTGGCGACGCCCTTCGACACAGGCTGTGGGGTTTGGGGGGAGGGGCTGGGGCTGCTGCAAAGGCATATGTAAATGCCTCCATTCCGATTGGACATCTGTTAGCATCGGGCATTGTGACATCACACAGCGGAATTTTTACTAATATTCTATGGCTGAGCTGTTTTTTTTAATCATTTTGAA
>JAXLNO010000450.1:0-83610 GCA_038087875.1 Malacoraja senta | reverse complement strand
CAGATGGCCGGAAGCAGCAAGTGATTGGTGGAGTGGGACGTCAGTCAGAGGGTGGGAGAAGGAACCCGCCCCCTTGTCTCTCTCTGGTCCGCGTTGCAGACAGGAGTGAGAGAGAGGGAGAAGGGGAGAGAGAGAGAGAGAGGGCGAGATGGAGGAGTGTGGGATGGGAGAGGGAGGGAAGGAGGAAAGGAGAAATTGAGGGAGAAATGAAGAATTGAGTGAAAATTTTAGATTTGAGTGAAAGAGGGGGAAGGTGGAAGGTGGAAGGGAGGGAAGGAGAGATGGAGGGGAGAGAGAGAGAGAGAAAGAGGCGGGAGAGAGGAGAGGAGAGGAGAGGAGAAAGAGAGAGAGGAGAGAGAGAGAAAGGAGAGAGGGAGAGGGAATATAGAGGAGAGGAGAGGCAGAGAGAGGGAGAGAGAAAGGAGAGAGGGAGCGGGAAAGATAGAGAGTAAGAGAGAGAGAGGGAGAGAGAGAAAGGAGAGGGAGATAGGAGAGGAGGGTGGAGAGGAGAGGAGAGAGAGAGAGAGAGAGAGAGAGAGAGAGAGAGGGAGAGGGAGAGGGAAAGATAGATGGGAGAGAGGGAGACGGAAAGATAGAGGGCAGGGGAGGAGAGGAGAGGGGAGATAGATAGAGGGAAGGAGAGGAGAGAGAAATAGGGGAGGGAGATAGAGGGAGAGGGAAAGAGAGAGAGGGAAAGAGATGGAGGGAGTGAGATGGAGGGGTGTGGGCTGCGGGAGGGAGGAGGGAAAGAGAAATTGAGTGAAAAATTAGGATTTGTGTGAAAGAGAGGGGGAAGGTGGGAGGGAGGGGAGATGGAGGGGGAGAGAGAGAGAGAGCGAGAAAGGAGAGGGACAGAGGAGATGGGAGAGGGAGAGAGACAGAGAAAGGAGACAGGGAGAGGGCAAGATAGAGGAGAGGAGAGAGAGAGGGGGGGAGAGAGGGAGAGGGAAAGATAGACAGGAGAGGGAGAGAGAGAGGGGGTAGAGACAGAAAGGAGGGAGAGGGAAAGATAGAGGAGATGGGAGGGGAGGGGAGAGAGAGGGATGAATTTTAAAGGAATTGTAGTCTTCACTTTAGGAGCAGATTTGCAAGTTTGACACCAGCATCTGAAGAATTCAATCGTTAGTTAAGTTCATAATGGTGGCGTTCGTGTGCGCATGGAGGGCGTGCGTGTTTGCGGGCACACAATACTCCAGGTGTGGTCTCACCAGGGCCCTGTACAACTGCAGAAGGACCTCTTTGCTCCTATACTCAACTCCTCTTGTTATGGAGGCTAACATGGCCAAAACTGTACACAATACTCCAGGTGTGGTCTCACCAGGGCCCTGTACAAATGCAGAAGGACCTCTTTGCTCCTATACTCAACTCCTCTTGTTATGGAGGCTAAACATGGCCAAAACTGTACACAATACTCCAGGTGTGGTCTCACCAGGGCCCTGTACAACTGCAGAATGACCTCTTTGCTCCTATACTCAACTCTTTCTCGGTTTTCTTTCCTTTCCAAACATAGAAACATAGAAACATAGAAATTAGGTGCAGGAGTAGGCCATTCGGCCCTTCGAGCCTGCACCGCCATTCAATATGATCAGGCTGATCATCCAACTCAGTATCCCGTACCTGCCTTCTCTCCATACCCTCTGATCCCTTTAGCCACAAGGGCCACATCTAGCTCCCTCTTAAATATAGCCAATGAACTGGCCTCGACTACCCTCTGTGGCAGAGAGTTCCAGAGATTCACCACTCTCTGTGTGAAAAAAGTTCTTCTCATCTCGGTTTTAAAGGATTTCCCCCTTATCCTTAAGCTGTGACCCCTTGTCCTGGACTTCCCCAACATCGGGAGCAATCTTCCTGCATCTAGCCTGTCCAACCCTTAAGAATTTTTGTAAGTTTCTATAAGATCCCCTCTCAATCTCCTAAATTCTAGTGAGTATAAACCAAGTCTATCCAGTCTTTCTTCATAAGACAGTCCTGACATCCAGGAATCAGTCTGGTGAACCTTCTCTGCACTCCCTCTATGGCAATAATGTCCTTCCTCAGATTTGGAGACCAAAACTGTACGCAATACTCCAGGTGTGGTCTCACCAAGACCCTGTACAACTGCAGTAGAACCTCCCTGCTCCTATACTCAAATCCTTTTGCTATGAAAGCTAACATACCATTTGCTTTCTTCACTGCCTGCTGCACCTGCATGCCTACTTTCAATGACTGGTGTACCATGACACCCAGGTCTCGCTGCATCTCCCCTTTTCCTAGTCGGCCACCATTTAGGAAAATAGTCTGCTTTCCTGTTTTTGCCACCAAAATGGATAACCTCACATTTATCCACATTATACTGCATCTGCCAAACATTTGCCCACTCACCCAGCCTATCCAAGTCACCTTGCAGTCTCCTAGCATCCTCCTCACAGCTAACACTGCCCCCCAGCTTAGTGTCATCCGCAAACTTGGAGATATTGCCTTCAATTCCCTCATCCAGGTCATTAATATATATTGTAAATAGCTGGGGTCCCAGCACTGAGCCTTGCGGTACCCCACTAGTCACTGCCTGCCATTGTGAAAAGGACCCGTTTACTCCTACTCTTTGCTTCCTGTTTGCCAGCCAGTTCTCTATCCACATCAATACTGAACCCCCAATGCCATGTGCTTTAAGTTTGTATACTAATCTCTTATGTGGGACCTTGTCGAAAGCCTTCTGGAAGTCCAGATACACCACATCCACTGGTTCTCCCCTATCCACGCTACTAGTTACATCCTCGAAAAATTCTATAAGATTCGTCAGACATGATTTACCTTTCGTAAATCCATGCTGACTTTGTCCAATGATTTCACCACTTTCCAAATGTGCTGCTATCCCATCTTTAATAACCGACTCTAGCAGTTTCCCCACTACCGATGTTAGACTAACTGGTCTGTAATTCCCCGTTTTCTCTCTCCCTCCCTTCTTAAAAAGTGGGGTTACGTTTGCTACCCGCCAATCCTCAGGAACTACTCCAGAATCTAAAGAATTTTGAAAGATTATTACTAATGCATCCACTATTTCTGGAGCTACTTCCTTAAGTACTCTGGGATGCAGCCTATCTGGCCCTGGGGATTTATCGGCCTTTAATCCATTCAATTACCCAACACCACTTCCCGACTAACCTGGATTTCACTCAATTCCTGCAACTCCTTTGACCCGCGGTCCCCTGCTATTTCCGGCAGATTATTTATGTCTTCCTTAGTGAAGACGGAACCAAAGTAGTTATTCAATTGGTCCGCCATATCCTTGTTCCCCATGATCAACTCACCTGTTTCTGACTGCAAGGGACCTACATTTGTTTTAACTAATCTCTTTCTTTTACATATTTATAAAAACTTTTGCAGTCAGTTTTTATGTTCCCTGCCAGTTTTCTTTCATAATCTATTTTTCCTTTCCTAATTAAGCCCTTTGTCCTCCTCTGCTGGTCTCTGAATTTCTCCCAGTCCTCTGGTATGCTGCTTTTTCTGGCTAATTTGTACGCATCATCTTTCGCTTTGATACCATCCCTGATTTCCCTTGTTATCCATGGATGCACTACCTTCCCTGATTTATTCTTTTGCCAAACTGGGATGAACAATTTTTGTAGTTCATCCATGCAGTCTTTAAATGTCTTCCATTGCATGTCCACCGTCAACCCTTTTAGAATTAATTGCCAGTCAATCATGGCCAATTCATGTCTCATACCCTCAAAGTTACCTTTCTTTAAGTTCAGAACCATTGTTTCTGAATTAACAATGTCACTCTCCATCCTAATGAAGAACTCAACCATATTATGGTCACTCTTGCCCAAGGGGGCACGTACAACAAGACTGCTAACTAACCCTTCCTCATTACTCAATACCCAGTCTAAAATAGCCTGCTCTCTCGTTGGTTCCTCTACATGTTGATTTAGATAACTATCCCGCATACATTCCAAGAAATCCTCTTCCTCAGCACCCCTGCCAATTTGATTCACCCAATCTATATGTAGATTGAAGTCACCCATTATAACTGTTTTGCCTTTGTTGCACGCATTTCTAATTTCCTGTTTGATGCCATCCCCAACTTCACTACTACTGCTAGGTGGCCTGTACACAACACCCACCAGCGTTTTCTGCCCCTTAGTGTTTCGCAGCTCTACCCATACCGATTCCACATCCTCCAAGCTAATGTCTTTCCTTTCCACTGCGTTAATCTCCTCTCTAACCAGCAACGCTACCCCACCTCCTTTTCCTTTCTCTCTATCCCTCCTGAATATTGAATATCCCTGGATGTTCAGCTCCCAGCCTTGGTCACCCTGGAGCCATGTCTCCGTGATCCCAACTATATCATAGTCATTAATAGCTATCTGCACATTCAACTCATCCACCTTATTACGAATGCTCCTTGCATTGAGACACAAAGCCTTCAGGCTTGTTTTTACAACATTCTTACCCCTTATACAATTATGTTGAAAAGTGGCCCTTTTTGATTTTTGCCCTGGTTTTGTCTGTCTTCCACTTTTACTTTTCACCTTGCTACCTATTGCTTCTACCCTCATTTTACACTCCTCTGTCTCTACGCTCACACATTTAAGAAACCCTTTCCCTTTAACTCCATCCTCCACTATCCCATTCGAAACCCCACCCCCCTTATTCAGTTTAAAACCATCCGTGTAGCAGTGGCAAACCTGCCTGCCAGAATGCTGGTCCCACACCTGTTAAGATGCAATCCGTCCCTTTTGTACAGTTCCCCCTTACCCCAAAACAGATCCCAGTGATCTAAAAATCTAAATCCCTGCCCCGTGCACCAGTTCCTGAGCCACACGTTCAGGTCCCGTATCTCCCTGTTCCTGCTCTCGCCAGCACGAGGAACTGGAAGCAAACCGGAGATAACAACCCTGGAGGTCCTGCTTTTCAGCATTTTTCCGAGCTCTCTAAAGTCACGCTGCAGAATATTCATCCCCTTCTTTCCGACATCGTTTGTGCCGACATGCACTACCACTTCCGGATGTTCACCTTCGCCCTTGAGGATTTTCTGCACTCTGTCCGTGACATCCTGGATCCTGGCACCAGGAAGGCAGCACACCATCCTCGCATCCCGTCTGTTGCCACAGAAACCCCTGTCCGTACCTCTCACAATGGAGTCTCCCACTACAATGGCGTTGCCTGCCTTAGGCCTTTTTGGTTTTGGCTCAACAGCCCTATTCGCATCGCAAGCCAGTCCGCCGCTCAGTGTAAACACGTCTTCTGTCCCAACAGCTTCTAAGTGGGTGAACCTGTTCACAAGAGGTACAACACCCGGGGACGTTGGCATTCCATGCTTCCCTCCCTTTCTCACCGTCTCCCACCTTCTCTCTTCCAGTACCTTAGGTGTAACAATCGTACTGTAGGACTTGTCGAGGAACGACTCCGTTTCTCGGACGAACCGGAGGTCATCCACTTGCTTCTCCAGTTCCCCAACACGGCCCTTCAGGAGCTCTACCTGGATGCACTTCTCGCATTTGTAGCAGCCAGAGGCACCAGCGGTGTCCTTGACCTCCCACATACTGCAAGCATCGCACTGAATCAGCTTGCCTGACATCTTCTTTCGTCTCTACCTCTCAAGCGTATTGCGTGGTCTCCTCTCCTAAGACTCTCGAGCCAAAGACTCACACTTTTCTCACAGGGCACTTCCCTCACAAGGCCGCTCACTCACTGCCGCTCGCTAAGAGCCGTCTTGCTTAAATTGACCGATTTACCACTTTACAAACAAAATTCCTCAGTTTTCAACTGTTTTCCCGGCACTGACTCACTTCTCTCCTCCCACTCGGGCTAGAGCCAATCAGTCGTATCTCTTGCTAATCTCCTGCTGCTGTTGCTCCCAAATCTACAGCAGTTCTGAAGAAAGTCTGCCTGTGCTTGGCTTCTACTTTTCAACTGTTTTTCCCCCCTCTGACTCACTTCTCTCCTCCCACTCGGGCTAGAGCCAATCAGTCGTATCTCTTGCTAATCTCCTGCTGCTGTTGCTCCCAAATCTACAGCAGTTCTGAATAAAGTCTGCCTGTGCTTGGCTTCTACTTTTCAACTGTTTTTCCCCCCTCTGACTCACTTCTCTCCTCCCACTCGGGCTAGAGCCAATCAGTCGTATCTCTTGCTAATCTCCTGCTGCTGTTGCTCCCAAATCTACAGCAGTTCTGAATAAAGTCTGCCTGTGCTTGGCTAAAGTGAAAACATCTTTTACACTTTGTGGACAAGGCAATGTTTGAATTATGTTCTTCAACCAGTTAAGTCTAGTTTAGTTTGGAGATACAGCGCGGAAACAGGCCCTTCGGCCCACCGAGTCCATGCTAGCCGACTAGCGATCCCCACACACTAACAATATCCTACACACACACACACACACACTGGGGGACAGTTTACAATCTTTACCAGAAGCCAATTAACCTACAAACCCGCACGTCTTTGGAGTGTGGTGGGAATCCGGAGCGCCCGGAAAAATCCCACGCTGGTCACGGGTAGAGAACGTGTAAACTCCACACAGACAGCACCCGTGGTTGGGATGGAACCGGGGTCTCTGGCGCCGTGAGGCGGCAACTCTACCGCTGGGCCATCGTGCCGCCCAGAGAGGGAGGGAGAGGTGAATACTTCTCTCTCCCTCGTCAATCTCTCTCCCTGCTTCTCTCTCTCTATCTCTCCCTCTCCCTCTCCCTCTCTCTCTCCCTCTCCCTCTCTCCCCTCTCCCCTCTCCCCCTCGTCTTATCTCCCGGAACCAAACCTGCGACGTTTCGCCCTCCACCCGGACGCCTGAGACGCGCCGTCCCACTTTGCCTGCGCCGGTGCGCCGTTCTAAAGCGTCCCCCTTTCCCCAGGAAGCGACTTTGTGGAGGAGGGGTTCGCCACTCAACCGGAAATGGTGCGGGAATCCAGCTGTGAAGAGCAGGTGAGGATGAAAGCGCTGCCATGCAGCGGGGGGGGGGGGGGCAGCAATCCAGCCAATGATGCATGCATTCCCTTTAATGCAGCAGGGGGAGCATGCACAGGCGCTTGTAGGCCGATCCCAGCATTTTATAATTCACCCTATAGGCACCCTTAATACAGCCCTTCAGGCCGATTTCTGTCTCATTTCCAAACCATTTGCCCCAAACCCCTTCCAAACTCACCAAGCCGACCTTGCAGGACAATGGCGTGGATGTGGGAAGTCCGGAGCGGCCAAAACAGGCCCTTCGGTCCATTCCCCCCTGCCAGCCCGCAGTTGGCATTGTCTGAATCGGATCCAAATCCCCTCTAGCAAACAGAGAGAGACAGAGAGAGAGACAGAGAGAGACACAGATAGGGAGAGAGAGAGAGAGAGAGAGAGAGAGAGAGAGAGAGAGAGAGAGAGAGAGAGAGAGAGAGAGAGAGAGAGAGAGAGAGAGAGAGACAGAGAGAGACAGAGAGAGACAGAGAGAGACAGAGAGAGACAGAGAGACAGAGAGAGAGAGAGAGAGAGAGAGACCAGTCCCCATCCTCTTGTCCACCCATAGTCGGGCCTATTGAGGTCTCCACATTCGCCGCTACGGAGGCCCGATGTTTCAGGCCCTCTGGCCGGGTGATGGTGCTCCGGCGTCGGGAGATTCCTGTCATCGGCTTGGGATGCCTGGAACGGCCTCCTCCTTACTGGAGACCACGGCTTCCAAAGCCAACAGGCCGCTATGGACGGAGTTCCACCACTGGTGATCTCGGCGATAGATCCCAGGCTCCCGATGTTCAAAGTCAGCACCGCTGCCCACGGCTGTCCACTCCACAGACCTGCAGCACCACGATGTTCAATCGGCAGATCCCAGCATACCGTAGTTCCAGCGCGGCGACCCAGGCAAGGCATCGCCCACTCCGCGATAGCGCTCCAGCGCTGTGCCGCCGCCGAAGCCGAGGTTCTGGCCAGGTCCCCTCAGGAAACGCCGCTCCAGGCCCCGCTGGTAGGCCTCGAGGGCTGGTCGAAGGTGCTACTCGGAGGAAGGCAGCCTCCCCGACCAGCTAGGGACTAGAAAAAGCAGTTTCCCCCTCCCCCCCACCCCCACACATAAAATAATTAGACCCCCAAACAACACTTTTATGTACTAAAAATAATAAAAAAGAAGTGAAAGAAACGGACAGCTGCAGGACTGGCAGCCGTATAGGACAGCGCCCCCTCTCAGAGGTGTATAATGCCATGAACAAGGTGTCCAACAACCAAGCAAGAGGCTTGGATCATATTTCTGCTGAACATCTTAAGTATGTGAGTATGAGGATAGCTCCTCTCCTTGCTATTTGTTTTACTGGCTTTATGATTCATGGCTTGTTACCAGACTCAATGTTGTCTGTTCTGTTAGTGCCGGTCATTAAGGACAAAGCTGGTAAAGTAGGCAGCCTAAATAATTACAGGCCCATGGCTTTAGCCAGCATATTGTCAAACGTTTTAGAAAGAGTTCTGCTGGATAGAATAAATGAGTTTGTTAACTCCACAGATAATCAGTTTGGTTTTAAAGCTAAACATGGCACTGACTTATGCATATATGCCCTAATGGAGATTGTAAACAAATATAGAGGCAAAACCTCTTCAATCCTTATGTGCTTTATTGATGCTTCCAAAGCCTTTGATCATGTTAATCGCACAAATCTGATTGTTAAAATGAGTCAAAGATGGGTGCCTAAATACACTGTGAGAATTCTGGCCTACTGGTATGCCCACCAGACTATGCAAATAAAATGGGGCAATAGGGTCTCAGCCCCATTTGGGGTTAGCAATGGTGTTAGACAAGGGGGGATTTTGTCCCCAGTCCTTTTTAATCTTTATATTGATGATCTGTCCAAACAATTGAAAGCCTGTAATACTGGGTGCATGATGGGTAATATTTTAGTGAACCATATTATGTATGCAGATGATCTTGTGGTCTTTAGTCCATCTAGCGCTGGTCTACAGCAGCTCCCTACTATATGTTCTGTGTATGGTATGGAACATGATATTAAATATAATGCTGGTAAGAGTGCTGTTATGATCTGTAGAACCAAAGAGGATAAATGTCTAAAATGTCCTGATTTTAAATTGTCTGACAATAAACTTAGTGTCTGTAATAAGGTAAAATTTCTAGGGCATTTTATTACAGAACAAATGACAGATGATGAGGATATTTATAGGCAACAACGCATGCTGTATATACAGGATCATATTCTCTTGAGTAAGTTTGGTGCGTGTGCAGATGTGGTTAAGATGTCGCTATTTAGAGCATACTGCACACCACTCTATACTGCGCACCTGTGGTCGAACTATGGAAAGACAAGTTTGCAGAGACTAAAGGTGTCATATAATGATGCCATGAGAACACTACTAAGGAAACCTAGATGGTGTAATGCTGGTAACATCGCTGTCTCGTTGTAGGACATTGATCATTCTTTTATTCTGGATTTTAATTCATGCATTGTGTTTTTTTTTCTTAATATATAATTTATGATGCTTTTATAAGTGATATACTAAGATTTTATATGTACTTTATGATATTTTTAAATATGTAATGCATTTTTATGTAATGTTGCCCCTTGTCTGGACCTTGAGTCTGAAATAAAGTTTATTATTATTATTATATTTATTTTATTGTGTGTAATTAATTATTATGTAGTTTAGTGTCATTCTGTGCAACATGGGCCAATGGATTGACTGATCACCTTCTCAGATTTCCCTGAAAATCAGTGCCTGTATATCAGATCACACAAGTAACACAACAGAAAACAAGGTCTCAACTCCAAATTCCAATGGGCCTTTGGCAATGTTTCGAGCTATATAAATGGTTCATAACTTCGAAGGAACTTTGAGTTGAAAGTTGATTTTTCTGCTGTGTTCTTTGTACCAGAGATGTGCAAAACATGATTTTCAATCAAATCTTACCTGGTGACCAGCCAACCTTCTTACTTGCTGTTATTTGGTACAGAATCAAATCATCCAATACCAAGCAATTGATATACGTCTCCGATAAACCATCAATGTTTACTGACATTTTGGTCCTTGGAAATGGGATTTTTGGACCTTGAAAGCCCTTGAATTTATAGCTGTTCCAAGTGTATGAACCCTGGTATGAGAAATAAGTCAGAATCAGAACCACACTTTATTTGCCAAGTATGTTTTGCAACATACGAGGAATTTTATTTGCCAGGTCAGTCATACAATTAAAAGTAACAGATCACCCAAAAACACATTTTAACATGAACATTCACCGCAGTGACTCCTACACATTCCTCACTGTGATGGAAGGCGAAATAAAGTTCAAGTCCTTCCCTTTGTTCTTCCTCGGTCGTGGGCCTCGAGCCTCAGTTGACGGAACGATCTTGACACCCGTAGCCAGCGGCGTTCGGGCCCTCCGTGCCGAGGCGATCAAGCTCCCGCATCGGAGGGATGTCAGCTCCCTCGCGCCGGGCGATCGAACCTCGCGTCGGGGCTGGTCGAACGTTCCAGCCAGTAGCATGTCTAAGGCCATGCGATTTTGCCAGGACATTAGGCTGGTATCTGTCAGTTGTTCCGCTAATCCTTCAACCGCATCTCGAGTGTATTTTATAAAGCGTTGTTGATTGTAGTATAGGTAGTTGATCCAGTCCACATTTTTATTAATTGTGGACCACCAGAAGAGTATGGACTCAAAGCCCGCAGCTATCTGGTTTCTGGCTTTGAATTCATCAGGTACCTCTCTTGGCACCCCTATCGCATCTATATATATGTGTGTGTCGAATGATCCTTTCACCCCTCTCTCTTGTCGTTGGCTTCCTTCATTGAGTTCTCCAATGTTATACGTCTGATTGCAGTTGAGCACCATCCCCATGTCCTGTCCCTTTGGGTTATTTCTTGTATAGCACTCAAACCCCTCCTCCCCAAGAGGACTGGTAGTGCCAATCTTTACAGGGATGGGTGCATACATACATTCTATAGCCGCAGCACCATTTTCCTTTACATACATCAAATGGGATGGTGGTGGACCTTCTATTCTGTGGTATTGTGATTTTTATGCATGTTATATTACTCACGAGTTGGGTAACCACCCAACACACGTCCCACCAACACGAAATCTTCATTTTTCCCCGCGGGTTCTTGGTAAATATTAACGTCAATGGTTCCTCTCCTTTGCGCACAGTCCACGGGCTGATATTGTCTGGTGGGGCCTCCACAGGACCCTTAACTCGACTTGCGTATGTCCACCCGTTTTCTTTTGTCCGCACTGCTGTTTCCGTGGTCTTTAGTACCAAATATGGACCAGTCCAACGGGGTTGCATCTTTTCTTCCTTCCATGATGTTACAAGATCCCAGTCCCCCGCTTTCACAGAATGGATTGGAAAGTCGAGATGGGGACTCTGGGCCAGCAGCCCCTTGGTTTTTAATTCTGTAATAGAACGAGATACTGCCAGTAAATAGTTCCTTAGGAATACATCATTCCCTTGTATTTGTTGGGACCCCTTCTATCTTTCCTAAATAATAAAGACCTAACTTGTTCAACCTTTCTCTGTGTCTTAGTTGCTGAAACCCAGTCAACATTCTAATTGATCTCCTCTGTACTCTCTCTCTATTTTGTTGACCTTTTTCCTATAATTATGCCTACCAAAATTATACACCATACTCCACAATTGACCTCACCAATGCCTTGTACAATTTAACATTACAACCCAACTTCTATACATAATGCTCTGATTTATAACGGCCAACACACCAAAATCTTTCTTTACCATCCTATCTTCATGAGATTCCACCTTTAGGGAACTATGCACAGTTATTCCTAGATCCCTCTGTTCAACTTCATTCCTCAATTCACAATCATTTACCATGTAGGTTCAATTTTGATTTGTCCTGCCAAGATGTATCATCTCACACTTATCAACATTAAACCCATCTGTCATGTTTCAACCCACTCTTCCAAATGATCTAAATCTCTCTGTACACTTTTAAAATCTACTTCATTATTCACAACACCCCCTATCTTAGTATCATCTACATACTTATTAATCTATTTTACCACACCAACATCCAGATTATTGATTCACATGACAAACAACAGTGGACCCAACACACATCCCCGAGGTACCCCTCTAGTCACTGACCTCCAACCTGACAAACATCCATCCACCATTGCTCTCTGACATCTCCCATACAGCCACTTTTTAATCCATCTTGCTATTCCTTACTAACCCTTCTTAACCAACCTTATTTCCTTATTGAACCTTGTCAAAGGCATTACTGAAGTTCATCTAGACAACATCCACCACTTTACCCTCATCAATTTCCCTAATAACTTTTCCAAAAAATTCAAGATTAGTCAAACATCACAATCACAAACCCATGCTAATTCTTCCTAATCCTACCCTATTTATCCAAATTCTTTCCATTATTCTGCCCACCACTGATGTCAAACAACGTTCTTGGTAAAACTCTATTCTTTTCTCACATCTTTGTCCTCCTGTTCACTTACCTCAGGGCTATTATCTATTCGTACCTGCGGGACGGCCCTCATGTAATTATTGAAATGGTACCAGGTATATCAACCTTCTACCTGAACATCGGTCGGTAGTTTAGAAAACTCATACATACACCTTGTCTTCAGGTTTAAAGGGTCCTTCCTCCTGGTCCACCTCCAACAGCTTTTACTTTACCTGTTCATAAATAGACTTGTATATCATAATGAACTGTTTCATATACTTTTTAAATTCTATCTTTAACTGTTCCAAACTCGGTCTCTTGTAGGGACCTCTCCATTGTGCCACCTGCTCGGTTAGTTTGCATGCAACATCTCTTCAGTGCCAATGGCAGGGCATCGATCCAATTCAACTTTGTAATTAAACAAATCTTATTTATATTAACCTTCAATGTTCCATTTATTCTTTCCACCATGCCTGTGACTGCAGGTGTTACATACCCAAATGTGTATTTTACTCTAAGGGTCTCTATCGCCAACTTGGCTACTCCCTAAATGAAAACAATCCGTTGTCAAAGCTGATTTCTGTAGGTCTACCAAACCTCTTAATTACCTTATTCATCATAAACGACACTACAGGGCTTATACCTAATCTAGTCTGAACTATATCCTGCCTTTTCCCGAGGTTATCATACTCTGTCCTACATTCTGAAGTATTTTTTTAAATCTCTCTCTCTCTCTCTTACATCGCTTTTCACTTATGGAACAATACCAACAAATCCTCCTTTAAATCCTTTTCTCTCTTGGGGACCCCAGTCCTGTTAGGGCTTATATCCAGATTAATTTCACTCCTGATAGGACTTTTTGAGGAAACGTTCCCCAAAGACATTCATTATTGGCATGTAATTCTCTGGCCCTGCTTGGTTCCATCATAGGACTCACTTGTCTTTTCAACCAGGTCCATTGTTTATTGACAACAGCTCCTCCTGCTGGTTTGCAAGTCTTTTTCCTATCTTTGCGATATTTCTCGACCGCAGAGACCAACTGTTCGCTGAATCGGGGGTGGGAAATTAATGACAATCTCACCACCTTCTCCAATCTGCTTGACTTTAAGAAGAATGATATCCACCACAGTAGTTCATAATATAATGTTCATCAATCAACTCCCCACCTTTTCAGCTGGTTTTCCAGATAGCCTGCTGGATTACATTGTCTGAGGGCCTGCCATACCCTCTGCCTGACTGTGTCAAACAGTATGCCATTGCTTATTACATTGTTCGCATCAGTTTATACCATCCATCTTCAGTAGTTCTGTCACTTTTACCAACAGTGCCTTCAAATCTTCCATGGTCAATAATCGTCCCACGTTCTCCTCCTCCAAAGCCCTAATCCATTTCCTCCCCCATCAGGGATATAGGGTGAGATGTTTTTTTAGCCCTCTCAGTTTATGGGTGCCCCAAGGGATAATCTGTGTCCTCTTTTCTCTTTAAAGCAGTCTCATCACTTTATCCCAATGCTTCCAACTTTAATCCTTTCTGGTATGCCTTCTTTCTTATTCTAAACTCAATTTCTTGCTTCTCAAATATTCTAGCCTCCTTGCAAATTCATTCACCTTTCTTTTTTAAATCTTCCACTGACTCCTCCTGCTTTACTACTTTCACGCCTGTCGTTTTTCTACTTCTGTTATCTCCTAACTGCCTCTCTCTCCTTCCTTTCTAAACTTGAATGTTTACCAATGAACTTATTTCCAATTATTTCAATCCATATTCACCACTATTTTAAATGTCCAATTCCCAGCACTAGTAACAATTTTCCAAATTAACTTTACTGACTAGAAATCTAAAAGAACATCAGAAAAACCAAAAGCTGATTTTACAACTTCCCCTTCTAGGTTACGAGGATACAAACAGTTAATCGTTATCTTACAGCTGTTCGTCGCCTTTCACCATGACCTAATTTATTTAAAGGAACATACACCTACCTACAGTGGACATTTTTGATTCTAATAAAACTTACTTACTTACTTACTTACTCTTACAATGTGGTCTACAAATACAATATAATTATCACATATATAAAATCCCTGGGTATTTCCTTGCCCCCAGAGGCTCAGCATTCGCCCCAACGGACTATCAGGCAGAATGCGGCTTTACCGCCCTTCCCCTCCCTTTCGGGCTTTCCGTTTTCATTGCCCATCCTCCCGATCGGAATTTCCCCCGATCTATTTATTCGCCCGAGTAGTACTTAATAGTCGTTTTCTTACCCGGGTCCTGTGCACAAGAATCACTCGATTTGGCTCCTCGCGATTTCCAACTACTCCCACTTGTTTCTCTAATCTCTGGTCTGGGATATCACTCGCTCAAACCGCTGACGGCAAGCAAGGGGTCCAGGGCCGCTGAATCAGCGGGGTGCACCGTCCCTTCTCCCGTATACCGCCGCCAGCCGGCCGGAGTGGCGATCCCAAGACGAGCCCCCAGGCTAGAGAAATGAGAGAAACAAGTTTATTTATTAGCAAGTCTGCAGAGTCGGGTGCCTCCCCTGTCGAGACACACCGAGGTCGGGAAAGCCACTCTCTTTTATTCATATCATTTTACATTTGTTACATCTTTATTCCTCCCCTTCGGGCTCCTTTCAAATCAGAGCACTGAGGTGCACAATCTACCGGTCCAGCCCCTGGTGCCTCCCACATCATACATCGCATGTGCATTTAAATCAGACATCTTGTCATGATGGGCGTGTTTGCAATATTCATTTGTCTCATTACCCATGCGCACTAGAGAGTTGTTCATGTCCTTTACCCCAGTTCTTCCTGGACTGTCGCTATCTCCTTTTTCTCATCCTTGAAGCTCATCTACTCTCTACAATACAAAGGGTTCTTAGTCTAAATCAACTATACCTATTAACCCCTTCCTCACAACATCTTCTGTAGAGAAAGGTACGTTTTTGGAAGGAACATAGTGCAACAAATGTGTGACTCCAGGATGACACAGACCATTGTGAGGATCAGTGAGTGCAGAAGAATGAACAGAGGCACAAAATGCTCGAGTTAATGTATCGGGAGCAACATTATCCTTACCAGGGCGGTACTCAATTGAATAACTATATGCAGATAATTCAATCCTCCATTCATGAATGTTACTGTTTTTAATCTTCGTTCGTTTCCGATTATCCAGCATAAAAGCTACTGAACGCTGATCTGTTATCAAAGTGAAGTGCTGGTGAGCAAGGAAATGACTCCATTTCCTCACTGCTTCAATAATTGGTGTAGCTACCTTTTCGGACGGGAGGGTAGTGCAATTCAATACCTTGGAGAGTACGTGACATGAAAGCCACTGGTCGTCCTCCTTGATTTAATGTTGCTGATACTGCTAAATCAGAGGCATCACATTCAACAACAAAGGGGAGATCCTCATCGATGGCGTGTAATGTCGCAGATTCTAATTGTCTAGAAGTAAAGGCACCAATTGCTGTAGAGTCAAGGGGGAAAGATTTTGTTCTAATCAAAGGTTGAATTTTGTCAGCAACATTTGGTATCCATTGAGCATAATATGCAAACATCCAAAGAACCCTTCGTAGAGAGTGTAATGTGACTGGAACAGGGATCTCTTGGAGTGGGCAGAGTCTTTCTGGATCAGGCTGGATTATATCATTTCCATCCCAATAACCAAGAATATTAATTGTTGACACTGATGTTATTAACTTTGCCTCATTTAATGTTAGATGTTTAGAATGTACAACATCTAAAAACCGTTGTACATTTTCATCATGTTCAGCTTGGTCTTTTCCAGCAATAGTTAAATTATCAAGATAAGGGAAAGTATCTTTAAGGTTTTCTTGTTCAACAAGTTTGTCCATCTCTCTCTGAAAAACAGCCACGCCATTAGTTACACCAAAAGGAACTCTGCAGTGGTGATATAATTTCCCATTTGCTTCAAACGCAGTGTATTTCTTCTCTGATTCCTTCAAAGGAATTTGGTAGTCAGCACTTTTTAAGTCAAAAGTAGAGAATATCTTATAATTAGCTAATGTATTGATAATCTCTTCTATACGAGGTAGTGGATATGCATCAAGATCCATGAACTGGTTTATAGAGTAATCAATGCAGAGTCTCTTTCTATGTCTCTCCAAGGGGTCCTTAACCACGACAACTTGTGCCCTCCAAGGGGAAGAGCTGGGTTCTATGATACCTTCTTGTAAAAGATTAGTTACTTCTGTGTTGATAAAGTTCCTATCATCTTTACTAAAATGTCTTGATTTTGTAGCAATTGGCTTGCACTTGGAGGATAAATTAGTGAATAATGAAGGACATTCAACAGATGCAGCAGAAAAAACACACAATACTGGTGGCTTTGACAATACAAGATCAGGCATAGTTCCTTCAGACATTATTTGAAGTGATCTGTGCTGTTTCTGAAAATCCTGACCTAGAATTATATCGCTACACAAATTTTTCAAAATACCAAGACATACAGATTTATAGCTAGTTTTGTTCAGAATAAAGTCTACAATACAAGATCCAATAATTTGAGTATTGAGAGTTGTCAGAGCCATCGAGATTTCTCTATTTGAAGGAATTATAGTTAGATTTAGTCGATACACAACTTGTTCACTTATAAAACGTTCTGAACTGCCAGAATCAAGTAGTACATTAAGTGTATGGCCATTGATGGATAATGTTGTAGCTGCATGAGACAAGCTCTGAGGAAATGCAGCTATAATTACACATAAAGAAGGCATATACATGGCAGCAGTCACACTTTTAGTAGTTGCTTTGGACTTGCATACTCTAGAAAAATGTCCCTTCTTGCCACAACTATTACAAGTTGCCTCTTGAGCAGGGCATCTCTCTCTCTTATGAATATTACCCCCGCAAAAGTAACACTTCCTTTTTGAATAATGATATACTGCAGCAAGGTCTCCTTTATCAGTAGAAATTGTTTCAGCTTGCTCCATATTAGTACTTGGGTGAAATTCTTTTGTAGTAGTTGCAGCAGAATACACATTAGATGAGTCATATGCATCACAATGTTTCTGAGCCAAGTCTAATAAGCTTGATTGTAAGCTGACTGTAAAGCCAAGGTTTTGTTTTCTAATAGTTTCTGTCGTATTAAAGGCGATGCCAAACCATTGATAAAAGAGTCTCGAATAAGTTCCTGTCGATATTGATCAGCCGTAACTACTTTGAATGGACAGTCTTTACTAACTCTTTGAAGTACTTGTGAAAATTCATCAATTGACTCACCAGGTTTTTGTTTCCGAGTACCAAGGAGGTGCCGAGCGAATATCACATTGGGTGTCTTAACGAAGAGACTGCTTAGTACATCAATAGCAGAAACATAAGTTGTACATTCCACTATGTAATCATATACATCAGAAGAGACGAAGCTTATTAATGTCTTGAGTCTGTCTGGTGCATCATTGCCACACTCATCAAAGAAGTTATTTAATATACGAAGCCAGTGCTTCCATTCCTTTGCAGTAGCAGGTGAGTTGGGATCCAGATCCAAGCGTTGTGGTTTCAATAGTTTCTCCATCCCAAGTCGGACTGCTAAGATAAGTTGCTTATATTGTTGCGAGGCAAATGAAACTTTTCACTACTCAAAATTTACTTAACTTTATTTAAGCTTTAAGCAACTTATTTCTTTAATACATAAACTCAGAAACGTCTGGCAAACATGGCTGATTCCGCAGGCCTTTCCCGCCCGAAATACCTCGCACATGCGCACACTCCGGAAAAGTCTTGTACATGCGCACACTCTAGAAGAGCCCCGCACCTGCGCACATGCGCCCACTTCAGTTTGAAACTGCAAAAGGTTTGCTTTGAAAATGCAAAAGGTGTGCTTTGAAAACGCAAATGGTGGTTTGGTTTGAAAATGCAAATGGTGGTCTGGTTTGGAATTGCAAAAGGTTTGGTTTGAAAATGCAAAAGGTTTACTTTTAAAATGCAAAAGGTGGTTTCCTTTGAAAATGCAAAAATTGATTTGCTTTGAAAATGCAAAAGGTGGTTCGGTTTTGAAATGCAAAAGATTTGGTTTGAAAATGCAAAAGGTTTGGTTTGAAAATGCAAAAGGTTTGGTTTGAAAATGCAAAAGGTTTGCTTTGAAAATGCAAAAGGTGGTATTCTTTGAAGATGCAATTGTTAGTTTGCTTTGAAAATGCAAGAATGGTTTGCTTTGAAAATGCAAAAGTGGTTTTGCTTTGAAAATGCAAAATGTGGTTTGCTTTGAAAATACAAAAGGTGGTTTGCCTTGAGAATGCAAAAAGTTTGCTTTGAAAATGCAAAGGGTTTGCTTTGAAAATGCAAAAGGTGGTTTGGTTTGAAAATGCAAAAGGTGGTTTGCTTTATGGAAAATGTGGCTGGCTTTGAAAATGCAAAAGGTGGTTTTCTTTCAAAATGTAAAAATGTAGTTTTGTTTGAAAATGCAAATGGTGGTTTGGTTTAGAAAAGCAAAAGGTAGTTTGGATTGGAAATGCAAAAGGATGGCTTTGAAATTACAAAAGGTTTTCTTTGAAAATGCAAAAGGAGCTTTGCTTAGAAAATGCAAAATGTGGTTTACTTTGAAAATGCAAAAGCTGGTTTTCTTTGAAAATGCTAAAGATTTGATTTGGAAATGCAAAAGGTTTTGTTTGAAAATGCAAAAGGTTTGCTTTGAAAATGCAAAATGTGGTTTGCTTTAAAAATGCAAAAGGTGGTTTTCTTTGAAAATGCAAAAGGTGGTTTGCTTTGAAAATGCACAAGGGTTTACTGAAAATGCAAAAGGTTTGCTTTGAAAATGCAAATAGTGGTTTGCTTTGAAGGGCAAATGGTGCTTTGCTTTGAAAATGCAAAACATGGTTTGCTTTGAAAATGCAAAAGGTGGTTTGCTTTGAAAATGCAAATGGTGGTTTGCTTTGAAAATGCAAAAGATGGTTTGCTTTGAAATGCCAAAAGGCGGTTTGCTTTGAAAATGCAAAATGTGGATTTCTTTGAAAATGCAAAAGGTCATTTGTTTTGATAATGCAAAAAGTTATTTGCTTTGAAAATGCAAAAGTTGGTTTGCTGGTTTGCATTGAAAATGCAAAAGGTGGTTTGCTTTGAAAATGCAAAAGGTGGTGTGCTTTGAAAATGCAAAAGGTGGTTTGCTTTAAAAATGCAAAAGGAGGTTTGCTTTGAAAATGCAAAAGGTGGTTTGCTTTGAAAATGCAAAAGGTGGTATGCTATGAAAATGCAAAAAGGTTTGCTAAGAATGCAGTAGATTGTTTGCTTTGAAAATGCAAAAGGTGGTTTGCTTTGAAAATGCAAAAGGTGGTTTGCTTTTAAAATGCAAAAAATGTGGTTTGCTTTGAAAATGCAAAAGGTGGTTTGCTTTGAAAATACAAAAGGTGGTTTGCTTTGAAAATGCAAAAGGTGGCTTGCTTTTAATATGCAAATGGTGGTTTGTTTTGAAAATGCAAAAGGTGGTTTACCTTGAAAATGCAAAAGGTGGTTTGCTTTGCAAATGCAAATGGTGGTTTGCTTTGAAAATGTAAAAGGTGGTTTGCTTTGAAAATGCAAAAGGTGGTTTGCTGGTTTGCATAGAAAATGCAAAAGCTGCTTTTTAATGGAAATGCAAAAGGTGGTTTGCTTTGAAAATGAAAAGATGGTATGCTTTGAAAATGCAAAAGGTGGTTTGCTTTGAAAATGCAAAAGGTTTGCTTTGAAAATGCAAAGGGTTAGGTTGAAAATGCAAAAGGTTAGCTTTAAAAAAGCAGTAGATGATTTACTTTGAAAATGGAAAAGGTGGATTGAAAATGCAAAAGGTGGTTTCCTTTGAAAATGCAAAAAGGTTTGCTTTAAAAATGCAGTAGATGGTTTGCTTTGAAAATGGAAAAGGTGGTTTGCTTTGAAAATGCAAAAGGTGGTTTGCTTTGAAAATGCAAAAAGGTTTGATTTTATAATGCAGTAGATGGTTTGCTTGAAAATGGAAAAGGTGGTTTGCTTTGAAAATGCAAAAGATGGTTTGCTTTGAAATTGCAAAAATGTGGTTTGCTTTGAAAATGCAAAATGTGGTTTGCTTTGAAAATACAAAACGTGGTTTGATTTGAAAATGCAAAAACTGGCTTGCTTTTAATATGCAAATGGTGGTTTGCTTTGAAAATGCAAAAGGTGGTTTGCTTTTAAAAATGCAAAAGGTGGTTTGCTGGTTTGCATTGAAAATGCAAAAGCTGCTTTTTAATTGAAATGCAAATGGTGGATTGCTTTGAAAATGCAAAAGATGGTATGCTTTGAAAATGCAAAAGGTGGTTTGCTTTGAAAATGCCAAAGGTGGTTTGCTTTGAATATGAAAAAGCTGGTTTGCTTTGAAAATGCTAAAGGTTTGCTTTGAAAATGCAAAGGGTTTACTTTGAAAATGCAAAAGGTTTGCTTTGAAAATGCAAATAATGGTTTGCTTTGAAGGGTAAATGGTGGTTTGCTATGAAAATGCAAACGTGGGTTTGCTTTGAAATTGCAAAAAGTGGTTTGCTTTGAAAATGCAAATGGTGGTTTGCTATGAAAAGGCAAAAGGTGGTTTGCTATAAAAATGCCAAAAGGAGGTTTGCTTTCAAAATGCAAAATGTGGTTTTCTTTCAAAATGCAAAAGGTCGTTTGCTTTGAAAATGCAAAAGGTTTGCTATGAAAATGCAAAAGTTGGTTTGCTGGTTTGCATTGAAAATGAAAAAGGTGGTTTGCTTTGAAAATACACAAGGTGGTTTGCTTTGAAAATGCAAAAGGTGGTTTGCTTTGAAAATGCAAAGGGTGGTTTGTTTTGAAATAGCAAAAAGTGGTTTGCTTTGAAAATGCAAAAGATGGTATGCTTTGAAAATGCAAAAAGGTTTGCTTTACAAAAGCAGTAGATGGTTTACTTTCAAAATGGAAAAGGTGGATTGAAAATGCAAAAGGTGGATTGAAAATGCAAAAGGTGGTTTCCTTTGAAAATGCAAAAAGTTTTGCTTTAAAAATGCAGTAGATGGTTTGCTTTGAAAATGGAAAAGGTGGTTTGCTTTGAAAATGCAAAAGGTGGTTTGCTTTGAAAATGCAAAAAGGTTTGATTTTATAATGCAGTAGATGGTTTGCTTGAAAATGGAAAAGGTGGTTTGCTTTGAAAATGCAAAAGATGGTTTACTTTGAAATTGCAAAAAATTGGTTTGCTTTGAAAATGCAAAATGTGGTTTGCTTTGAAAATACAAAACGTGGTTTGATTTGAAAATGCAAAAAGTGGCTTGCTTTTAATATGCAAATGGTGGTTTGCTTTGAAAATGCAAAAGGTGGTTTGCTTTTAAAAATGCAAAAGGTGGTTTGCTTTGAAAATGCAAATGTTGGTTTTCATTGAAAATGCAAAAGGTGGTTTGCTTTGAAAATGCAAATGTTGGTTTTCATTGAAAATGCAAAATGTGGTTTGGTATAAAAATGCCAAAAAGTGGTTTGCTTTGAAAATGCAAAAGGTGGTTTGCTTTGAAAATGCAAAAGGTGGTTTGTTTTGAAATAGCAAAAAGTGTTTTGCTTTGAAAATGCAAAAGGTGGTTTGCTTTGAAAATACAAAAGGTGTTTGCTTTGAAAATGCAAAAGGTGGCTTGCTTTTAATATGCAAAAGATGGTTTGCTTTTAAAATGCAAAAGGTGTTTTGGTTTTAAAATGCAAAAGGTGGTTTGGTTTTAAAATGGAAATGTTGGTTTGCTTTGAAAATGCAAATGGTGGTTTGCTTTGAAAATGTAAAAGGTGTTTTGCTTTGAAAATGCAATAGGTGGTTTGGTATAAAAATGCCCCAAAGTGGTTTGTTTTGAAAATGCAAAAGGTGGTTTGCTTTGGAAATGCAAAAGGTCGTTTGTTTCCAAAATGCAAATGGTCGTTTGCTTTAAAAATGCAAAAGGTGGTTTGCTTTGAAAATGCAAAAGGTGGTTTGCTTTGAAAATACAAAATGTGCTTTGCTTTGAAAATGCAAAAGGTGATTTGCTTTGAAAATGCAAAGGTGGTTTGCCATGAAAATGCAAAAGGTGGTTTGCTTAGACTGGGTGGTTTGCTTTGAAAATGCATAAGGTGGCTTGCATTGAAGATGCAAACGGTTGTTTGCTTTGAAATTGCAAAAAGTGGTTTGCTTTGAAAATGCAAAACGTGGTTTGCTTTGAAATGCAAAAGGTGGTTCGCTTTGAAAATTCAAAGCGTGGTTTGCTTTGAAAATGCAAAAGGTGGTTTGCTTTGAAAATGCAAAAGGTCGTTTGCTTTGAAAATGCAAAAGGTGGTTTGCTGTTTGCATTGAAAATGCAAAAGGTGTTTTAGTTTGAAAATGGAAAAGGTGGTTTGCTTTGAAAATGCAAAAGGTGATTTGCTTTGAAAATGCTAAATGTGGTTTGCTTTGAAAATGCAAAAAGTGGTTTGCTTTGAAAATGCAAAAGGTCGTTTGCTTTGAAAGTGCAAAAGGTAGTTTGCTTTGAAAATGTTAAATGTGGTTTGATTTGAAAATGCAAAAAAGTGGTTTGGTTTGAAAATGCAAAAGGTCGTTTGCTTTGTAAATGCTATAAGTGGTTTGCTTTGAAAATGCAAAAGGTGCTTTGCTTTGAAATTGCAAAAGGTGGTTTGCTTTGAAATTGCAAAAGGTGGTTTGCTTTGAAAATGCGAAAAACAATTGCTTTGAAAATGCAAAAGGTGGTTTGTTTTGAAAATGCAAAAGGTGGTTTGCTTTGAAAATGCAAAAGGTGGTTTGCTTTGAAAATGCAAAAGGTGGTTTGCTTTGTAAATGCAAAAGGTGGTTTGCTTTGAAAAGGTGGTTTGCTTTGAAAATGCATCAGGTGGTTTGCTTTGAAAATGCAAAAGATGGTTAGCTTTGAAAATGCAAAAAGGTTTGCTTTGAAAATGCAAAAGGTGGTTTGCTTTATAAATGCAAAAGGTGGTTTGCTTTGAAAAGGTGGTTTGCTTTGAAAATGCATAAGGTGGTTTGCTTTGAAAATGCAAAAGATGGTTAGCTTTGAAAATGCAAAAAGGTTTGCTTTGAAAATCCAAAAGATGGTTTGCTTTGAAAATGCAAATGGTGGTTCGCTTTGAAAAGGTGGTTTGCTTTGAAAATGCAAAAGGTGGTTTGCCATGAAAATGCAAAAGGTGGTTTGCTTTGAAAATGCATTAGGTGGTTTGCATTGAAAATGCATAACGTTGTTTGCTTTGAAATTGCACAAAGTGGTTTGCTTTGAAAATGCAAAACGTGGTTTGCTTTGAAATGCAAAAGGTGGTTTGCTTTGAAAATTCAAAATGTGGTTTGCTTTGAAAATGCAAAAAGTGGTTTGCTTTGAAAATGCAAAAGGTGGTTTGCTGTTTGCATTGAAAATGCAAAAGGTGTTTTATTTGAAAATGCAAAAGGTGGTTTGCTTTGAAAATGCAAAAGGTGATTTGCTTTGAAAATGCTAAATGTGGTTTGCTTTGAAAATGCAAAAAGTGGTTTGCTTTGAAAATGCAAAAGGTGGTGGGCTTTGAAAATGCAAAAGGTGATTTGCTTTGAAAATGCAAAAGGTCGTTTGCTTTGAAAATGCAAAAGGTCGTTTGCTTTGAAAATGCAAAAGGTAGTTTGCTTTGAAAATGTTAAAGGGGGTTTGCTTTGAAAATGCAAAAATGCGGTTTGCTTGAAAATGCAAAAGGTGGTTTGCTTTGAAAATGCTAAAACTGGTTTGCTTTGAAAATGCAAAAAGTGGTTTGCTTTGAAAATGCAAAAGGTGGTTTGCTGGGTTGCATTGAAATTGCAAAAGGTGGTTTGCTTTGAAAATGCAAAAGCTGGTTTGTTTTGAAAATGCGAGAAAAAAATTGCTTTGAAAATGCAAAATGTTGTTTCTTTGAAAATGCAAAAGGTGGTTTGTATTTAAAATACAAAAGGTGGTTTGTTTTGAAAATGCAAAAGGTGGTTTACTTTGGAAATGCAAAAGGTGGTTTGCTTTGAAAATGCAAAAGGTGGTTTGCTTTGAAAATGCAAAAGCTGGTTTTTTTTGAAAATGCAAAAGGTGGTTTGCTTTGGAAATGCAAAAGGTCGTTTGTTTCCAAAATGCAAATGGTCGTTTGCTTTAAAAATGCAAAAGGTGGTTTGCTTTGAAAATGCAAAAGGTGGTTTGCTTTGAAAATACAAAATGTGCTTTGCTTTGAAAATGCAAAAGGTGATTAGCTTCGAAAATGCAAAGGTGGTTTGCCATGAAAATGCAAAAGGTGGTTTGCTTAGACTAGGTGGTTTGCTTTGAATATGCATAAGGTGGCTTGCATTGAAGATGCAAAAGGTGGTTTGCTTTGCAAATGGAAAAGGTGGTTTGCTTTGAAAATGCAAAAGGTGGTTTGCTTTGAAAATGCAAAAAGGTTTGATTTTATAATGCAGTAGATGGTTTGCTTGAAAATGGAAAAGGTGGTTTGCTTTGAAAATGCAAAAGATGGTTTACTTTGAAATTGCAAAAAATTGGTTTGCTTTGAAAATGCAAAATGTGGTTTGATTTGAAAATACAAAACGTGGTTTGATTTGAAAATGCAAAAAGTGGCTTGCTTTTAATATGCAAATGGTGGTTTGCTTTGAAAATGCAAAAGGTGGTTTGCTTTTTAAAAATGCAAAAGGTGGTTTGCTTTGAAAATGCAAATGTTGGTTTTCATTGAAAATGCAAAAGGTGGTTTGCTTTGAAAATGCAAATGTTGGTTTTCATTGAAAATGCAAAATGTGGTTTGGTATAAAAATGCCAAAAAGTGGTTTGCTTTGAAAATGCAAAAGGTGGTTTGCTTTGAAAATGCAAAAGGTGGTTTGTTTTGAAATAGCAAAAAGTGTTTTGCTTTGAAAATGCCAAAGGTGGTTTGCTTTGAAAATACAAAAGGTGTTTGCTTTGAAAATGCAAAAGGTGGCTTGCTTTTAATATGCAAAAGATGGTTTGCTTTTAAAATGCAAAAGGTGTTTTGGTTTTAAAATGGAAATGTTGGTTTGCTTTGAAAATGCAAATGGTGGTTTGCTTTGAAAATGTAAAAGGTGTTTTGCTTTGAAAATGCAATAGGTGGTTTGGTATAAAAATGCCCCAAAGTGGTTTGTTTTGAAAATGCAAAAGGTGGTTTGCTTTGGAAATGCAAAAGGTCGTTTGTTTCCAAAATGCAAATGGTCGTTTGCTTTAAAAATGCAAAAGGTGGTTTGCTTTGAAAATGCAAAACGTGGTTTGCTTTGAAAATACAAAATGTGCTTTGCTTTGAAAATTCAAAAGGTGATTTGCTTTGAAAATGCAAAGGTGGTTTGCCATGAAAATGCAAAAGGTGGTTTGCTTAGACTGGGTGGTTTGCTTTGAAAATGCATAAGGTGGCTTGCATTGAAGATGCAAAAGGTTGTTTGCTTTGAAATTGCAAAAAGTGGTTTGCTTTGAAAATGCAAAACGTGGTTTGCTTTGAAATGCAAAAGGTGGTTTGCTTTGAAAATGCAAAAGGTCGTTTGCTTTGCCAATGCAAAAGGTGGTTTGCTGTTTGCATTGAAAATGCAAACGGTGTTTTAGTTTGAAAATGGAAAAGGTGGTTTGCTTTGAAAATGCAAAAGGTGATTTGCTTTGAAAATGCTAAATGTGGTTTGCTTTGAAAATGCAAAAAGTGGTTTGCTTTGAAAATGCAAAAGGTCGTTTGCTTTGAAAGTGCAAAAGGTAGTTTGCTTTGAAAATGTTAAATGTGGTTTGATTTGAAAATGCAAAAAAGTGGTTTGGTTTGAAAATGCAAAAGGTCGTTTGCTTTGTAAATGATATAAGTGGTTTGCTTTGAAAATGCAAAAGGTGCTTTGCTTTGAAATTGCAAAAGGTGGTTTGCTTTGAAATTGCAAAAGGTGGTTTGCTTTGAAAATGCGAAAAATAATTGCTTTGAAAATGCAAAAGGTGGTTTGTTTTGAAAATGCAAAAGGTGGTTTGCTTTGAAAATGCAAAAGGTGGTTTGCTTTGAAAATGCAAAAGGTGGTTTGCTTTGTAAATGCGAAAGGTGGTTTGCTTTGAAAAGGTGGTTTGCTTTGAAAATGCATAAGGTGGTTTGCTTTGAAAATGCAAAAGATTGTTAGCTTTGAAAATGCAAAAAGGTTTGCTTTGAAAATCCAAAAGATGGTTTGCTTTGAAAATGCAAATGGTGGTTCGCTTTGAAAAGGTGGTTTGCTTTGAAAATGCAAAAGGTGGTTTGCCATGAAAATGCAAAAGGTGGTTTGCTTTGAAAATGCATTAGGTGGTTTGCATTGAAAATGTATAACGTTGTTTGCTTTGAAATTGCACAAAGTGGTTTGCTTTGAAAATGCAAAACGTGGTTTGCTTTGAAAATGCAAAAGGTGGTTTGCTTTGAAAATGCAAAAGGTGGTTTGCTTTGAAAATACAAAATGTGCTTTGCTTTGAAAATGCAAAAGGTGATTTGCTTTGAAAATGCAAAAGGTGGTTTGCCATGAAAATGCAAAAGGTGGTTTGCTTTGAAAATGCATTAGGTGGTTTGCATTGAAAATGCATAACGTTGTTTGCTTTGAAATTGCACAAAGTGGTTTGCTTTGAAAATGCAAAACGTGGTTTGCTTTGAAATGCAAAAGGTGGTTTGCTTTGAAAATTCAAAATGTGGTTTGCTTTGAAAATGCAAAAAGTGGTTTGCTTTGAAAATGCAAAAGGTGGTTTGCTGTTTGCATTGAAAATGCAAAAGGTGTTTTATTTGAAAATGCAAAAGGTGGTTTGCTTTGAAAATGCAAAAGGTGATTTGCTTTGAAAATGCTAAATGTGGTTTGCTTTGAAAATGCAAAAAGTGGTTTGCTTTGAAAATGCAAAAGGTGGTGGGCTTTGAAAATGCAAAAGGTGATTTGCTTTGAAAATGCAAAAGGTCGTTTGCTTTGAAAATGCAAAAGGTCGTTTGCTTTGAAAGTGCAAAAGGTAGTTTGCTTTGAAAATGTTAAAGGGGGTTTGCTTTGAAAATGCAAAAATGCGGTTTGCTTGAAAATGCAAAAGGTGGTTTGCTTTGAAAATGCTAAAACTGGTTTGCTTTGAAAATGCAAAAAGTGGTTTGCTTTGAAAATGCAAAAGGTGGTTTGCTGGGTTGCATTGAAATTGCAAAAGGTGGTTTGCTTTGAAAATGCAAAAGCTGGTTTGTTTTGAAAATGCGAAAAAAAATTGCTTTGAAAATGCAAAATGTTGTTTCTTTGAAAATGCAAAAGGTGGTTTGTATTTAAAATACAAAAGGTGGTTTGTTTTGAAAATGCAAAAGGTGGTTTACTTTGAAAATGCAAAAGGTGGTTTGCTTTGAAAATGCAAAAGGTGGTTTGCTTTGAAAATGCAAAAGCTGTTTTTTTTTGAAAATGCAAAAGGTGGTTTGCTTTGGAAATGCAAAAGGTCGTTTGTTTCCAAAATGCAAATGGTCGTTTGCTTTAAAAATGCAAAAGGTGGTTTGCTTTGAAAATGCAAAAGGTGGTTTGCTTTGAAAATACAAAATGTGCTTTGCTTTGAAAATGCAAAAGGTGATTTGCTTCGAAAATGCAAAGGTGGTTTGCCATGAAAATGCAAAAGGTGGTTTGCTCAGACTAGGTGGTTTGCTTTGAATATGCATAAGGTGGCTTGCATTGAAGATGCAAAAGGTTGTTTGCTTTGAAATTGCAAAAAGTGGTTTGCTTTGAAAATGCAAAACGTGGTTTGCTTTGAAATGCAAAAGGTGGTTTGCTTTGAAAATTCAAAGCGTGGTTTGCTTTGAAAATGCAAAAGGTGGTTTGCTTTGAAAATGCAAAAGGTCGTTTGCTTTGAAAATGCAAAAGGTGGTTTGCTGTTTGCATTGAAAATGGAAAAGGTGTTTTAGTTTGAAAATGGAAAAGGTGGTTTGCTTTGAAAATGCAAAAGGTGATTTGCTTTGAAAATGCTAAATGTGGTTTGCTTTGAAAATGCTAAATGTGGTTTGCTTTGAAAATGCAAAAATTGGTTTGCTTTGAAAATGCAAAAGGTGGTTTGCTGGTTTGCAATGAAAATGCAAAAGGTGGTTTAGTTTGAAGATGCAAAAGGTGGTGGGCTTTGAAAATGCAAAAGGTGATTTGCTTTGAAAATGCAAAAGGTCGTTTGCTTTGAAAGTGCAAAAGGTAGTTTGCTTTGAAAATGTGAAATGTGGTTTGATTTGAAAATGCAAAAAAGTGGTTTGGTTTGAAAATGCAAAAGGTGGTTTGCTTTGTAAATGCTATAAGTGGTTTGCTTTCAAAAGGCAAAAGGTGCTTTGCTTTGAAATTGCAAAAGGTGGTTTGCTTTGAAAATGCAAAAGGTGGTTTGCTTTGAAAATGCGAAAAAAAATTGCTTTGAAAATGCAAAAGGTGGTTTGTTTTGAAAATGCAAAAGGTGGTTTGCTTTGAAAATGCAAAACGTGGTTTGCTTTGAAAATGCAAAAGGTGGTTTGCTTTGAAAAGGTGGTTTGCTTTGAAAATGCATAAGGTGGTTTGCTTTGAAAATGCAAAAGATGGTTAGCTTTGAAAATGCAAAAAGGTTTGCTTTGAAAATGCAAAAGATGGTTTGCTTTGAAAATGCAAATGGTGGCTCGCTTTGAAAAGGTGGTTTGCTTTGAAAATGCATAAGGTGGTTTGCTTTGAAAATATAAAAGGTGGTTCGCTTTGAAATTGCAAAAAGTGGTTTGCTTTGAAAATGCAAAAGGTGGTTTGCTTTGAAAATGCAAAAGGTGGTTTGCTTTGAAAATGCAAAAGGTGGTTTGCTTTGAAAATACAAAATGTGCTTTGCTTTGGAAATGCAAAAGGTGATTTGCTTTGAAAATGCAAAAGGTGGTTTGCCATGAAAATGCAAAAGGTGGTTTGCTTTGAAAATGCATTAGGTGGTTTGCATTGAAAATGCATAACGTTGTTTGCTTTGAAATTGCACAAAGTGGTTTGCTTTGAAAATGCAAAACATGGTTTGCTTTGAAATGCAAAAGGTGGTTTGCTTTGAAAATTCAAAATGTGGTTTGCTTTGAAAATGCAAAAAGTGGTTTGCTTTGAAAATGCAAAAGGTGGTTTGTTGTTTGCATTGAAAATGCAAAAGGTGTTTTATTTGAAAATGCAAAAGGTGGTTTGCTTTGAAAATGCAAAAGGTGATTTGCTTTGAAAATGGTAAATGTGGTTTGCTTTGAAAATGCAAAAAGTGGTTTGCTTTGAAAATGCAAAAGGTGGTGGGCTTTGAAAATGCAAAAGGTGATTTGCTTTGAAAATGCAAAAGGTGGTTTGCTTTGAAAATGCAAAAGGTCGTTTGCTTTGAAAATGCAAAAGGTGGTTTGCTGTTTGCATTGAAAATGCAAAAGGTGTTTTAGTTTGAAAATGGAAAAGGTGGTTTGCTTTGAAAATGCAAAAGGTGATTTGCTTTGAAAATGCTAAATGTGGTTTGCTTTGAAAATGCAAAAAGTGGTTTGCTTTGAAAATGCAAAAGGTGGTTTGCTGGTTTGCAATGAAAATGCAAAAGGTGGTTTACTTTGAAGATGCAAAAGGTGGTGGGCTTTGAAAATGCAAAAGGTGATTTGCTTTGCAAATGCAAAAGGTCGTTTGCTTTGAAAGTGCAAAAGGTAGTTTGCTTTGAAAATGTGAAATGTGGTTTGATTTGAAAATGCAAAAAAGTGGTTTGGTTTGAAAATGCAAAAGGTGGTTTGCTTTGTAAATGCTATAAGTGGTTTGCTTTGAAAAGGCAAAAGGTGCTTTGCTTTGAAATTGCAAAAGGTGGTTTGCTTTGAAAATGCAAAAGGTGGTTTGCTTTGAAAATGCGAAAAAAAATTGCTTTGAAAATGCAAAAGGTGGTTTGTTTTGAAAATGCAAAAGGTGGTTTGCTTTGAAAATGCAAAAGGTGGTTTGCTTTGAAAATGCAAAAGGTGGTTTGCTTTGAAAATGCAAAAGGTGGTTTGCTTTGAAAAGGTGGTTTGCTTTGAAAATGCATAAGCTGGTTTGCTTTGAAAATGCAAAAGGTGGTTTGCTTTGAAAATGCAAAAGGTGGTTTGCTTTGAAAATGCAAAAAGGTTTGCTTTGAAAATGCAAAAGATGGTTTGCTTTGAAAATGCAAATGGTGGTTCGCTTTGAAAAGGTGGTTTGCTTTGAAAATGCATAAGGTGGTTTGCTTTGAAAATATAAAAGGTGGTTCGCTTTGAAATTGCAAAAAGTGGTTTGCTTTGAAAATGCAAAAGGTGGTTTGCTTTGAAAATGCAAAAGGTGGTTTGCTTTGAAAATGCAAAAGGTGGTTTGCTTTGAAAATACAAAATGTGCTTTGCTTTGAAAATGCAGAACGTGATTTGCTTTGAAAATGCAAAAGGTGGTTTGCCATGAAAATGCAAAAGGTGATTTGCTTTGAAAATGCAAAGGCAAGTGAGGTTGCTTTTAAAATGTAAAGGCAAGTGCGTTTGGTTTGAGAATGCAAAGGCAAGTGCGGTTGCTTTGAAAATGCAAAGGCAAGTGCGGTTGCTTTGAAAATGCATAGGCAAGTGATTCAAAGTCAAATCTTGACCACTTCCTCTTTGCACTGTATATTGGTTTTAGAAAAATCACTTCCACTCACGGCTTCGATTTTTGGCCATATTACTCAGTCCCCCTCCAGCTGTCAGGGCCATAGATGAAAAATATAAGACTTATAAATGTTTAAATAATGTTGAAATTCTCTCTCCTGTCAATCCTGCCATGGAGGACACGCCCCATCCGGTGGGAGGGGGGGGACTATAAACCCGGAAGTGTGGACTTGCCACAGTCGCTGCAAGATGGGGAGGGAGAGTTCACGACTCTCAGTCTGAGCAGTGAATAAAGTGATCACTGAACACATGTCCGCTAAACTGTGAGTGTGGTTTTATGTGCTTTTATGTGGTTTATTTGGAACTGTGTTTGGAAGGAATAAATGTTTTTACGTGCCTTTTGAATGTGCCGCTAATTGAAAAGAGTGCCTTTTGACGGTGTCGCTAATTGAAAAGTGTGCCTCTTGACTGTGCCGCTAATTGAAAAGTGTGCCTTTTGACGGTGCCGCTAATTGAAAACTGTGCCTTTTGACTGTGCCGCTAAGCTGTGCCTATATTTTAAAATGTAATTTGCTTTATAAATGTGGCTTGCGTTTTAATGTGGCTTGCGTTTTAAATCTGGCTTGCTGTGCAACCGTTTTTGGAAGGAAAAACAGTGATTAAACGTTTTATTAGATCAGGACTGTGTTTAATGCAAAATTCCCGCAAAATTGCCGCTCATTCCGTGACAGTGCAGAGATGGTGCTGAAAATGCAAAAGGTGGTTTGTTTTGAAAATGCAAAAGGTGGTTTGCTTTGAAAATGCAAAAGGTGGTTTGCTTTGAAAATGCAAAAGGTGGTTTGGTTTGAAAATGCAAAATGTGGTTTGCTTTGAAAAGGTGGTTTGCTTTGAAAATGCATAAGGTGGTTAGCTTTGAAAATGCAAAAGATGGTTGGCTTTGAAAATGCAAAAAGGTTTGCTTTGAAAATGCAAAAGATGGTTTGTTTTGAAAATGCAAATGGTGGTTCGCTTTGAAAAGGTGGTTTGCTTTGAAAATGCATAAGGTGGTTTGCTTTGAAAATGCAAAAGGTGGTTTGCCATGAAAATGCAAAAGGTGATTTGCTTTGAAAATGCAAAGGCAAGTGAGGTTGCTTTTAAAATGTAAGGGCAAGTGCGTTTGGTTTGAAAATGCAAAGGCAAGTGCGGTTGCTTTGAAAATGCAAAGGCAAGTGCGGTTGCTTTGAAAATGCATAGGCAAGTGATTCAAAGTCAAGTCTTGACCACTTCCTGTTTGCACTGTATATTTGTTTTAGAAAAATCACTTCCACTCACGGCTTCGATTTTTGGCCATATTACTCAGTCCCCCTCCAGCTGTCAGGGCCATAGATGAAAAATATAAGACTTATAAATGTTTAAATAATGTTGAAATTCTCTCTCCTGTCAATCATGCCATGGAGGACACGCCCCATCCGGTGCGAGGGGGGGGACTATAAACCCGGAAGTGTGGAATTGCCGCAGTCGCTGCAAGATGGGGGAGGGAGAGTTCACGACTCTCAGTCTGAGCAGTGAATAAACTGATCACTGAACACATGTCCCCTAAACTGTGAGTGTGGTTTTATGTGCTTTTATGTGGTTTATTTGGAACTGTGTTTGGAAGGAATAAATGTTTTTACGTGCCTTTTGAATGTGCCGCTAATTTAAAAGTGTGCCTTTTGACTGTGCCGCTAATTGAAAAGAGTGTCTTTTGACGGTGTCGCTAATTGAAAAGTGTGCCTCTTGACAGTGCCGCTAATTGAAAAGTGTGCCTTTTGACGGTGCCGCTAATTGAAAACTGTGCCTTTTGACTGTGCCGCTAAGCTGTGCCTATATTTTAAAATGTGATTTGCTTTATAAATGTGGCTTGCGTTTTAATGTGGCTTGCGTTTTAAATGTGGCTTGCTGTGCAACCGTTTTTGGAAGGAAAAACAGTGAATAAACGTTTTATTAGATCAGGACTGTGTTTAATGCTAAATTCCCGCAAAATTGCCGCTCATTCCGTGACTTAGTGGAGAGATGGTGCTGAAAATGCAAAAGGTGGTTTGTTTTGAAAATGCAAAAGGTGGTTTGCTTTGAAAATGCAAAAGGTGGTTTGCTTTGAAAATGCAAAAGGTGGTTTGGTTTGAAAATGCAAATGGTGGTTCGCTTTGAATAGGTGGTTTGCTTTGAAAATGCATAAGGTGGTTTGCTTTGAAAATATAAAAGGTGGTTCGCTTTGAAATTGCAAAAAGTGGTTTGCTTTGAAAATGCAAAAGGTGGTTTGCTTTGAAAATGCAAAAGGTGGTTTGCTTTGAAAATGCAAAAGGTGGTTTGCTTTGAAAATACAAAATGTGCTTTGCTTTGAAAATGCAGAACGTGATTTGCTTTGAAAATGCAAAAGGTGGTTTGCCATGAAAATGCAAAATGTGATTTGCTTTGAAAATGCAAAGGCAAGTGAGGTTGCTTTTAAAATGTAAAGGCAAGTGCGTTTGGTTTGAGAATGCAAAGGCAAGTGCGGTTGCTTTGAAAATGCAAAGGCAAGTGCGGTTGCTTTGAAAATGCATAGGCAAGTGATTCAAAGTCAAATCTTGACCACTTCCTCTTTGCACTGTATATTGGTTTTAGAAAAATCACTTCCACTCACGGCTTCGATTTTTGGCCATATTACTCAGTCCCCCTCCAGCTGTCAGGGCCATAGATGAAAAATATAAGACTTATAAATGTTTAAATAATGTTGAAATTCTCTCTCCTGTCAATCCTGCCATGGAGGACACGCCCCATCCGGTGGGAGGGGGGGACTATAAACCCGGAAGTGTGGACTTGCCACAGTCGCTGCAAGATGGGGAGGGAGAGTTCACGACTCTCAGTCTGAGCAGTGAATAAAGTGATCACTGAACACATGTCCGCTAAACTGTGAGTGTGGTTTTATGTGCTTTTATGTGGTTTATTTGGAACTGTGTTTGGAAGGAATAAATGTTTTTACGTGCCTTTTGAATGTGCCGCTAATTGAAAAGAGTGCCTTTTGACGGTGTCGCTAATTGAAAAGTGTGCCTCTTGACTGTGCCGCTAATTGAAAAGTGTGCCTTTTGACGGTGCCGCTAATTGAAAACTGTGCCTTTTGACTGTGCCGCTAAGCTGTGCCTATATTTTAAAATGTAATTTGCTTTATAAATGTGGCTTGCGTTTTAATGTGGCTTGCGTTTTAAATCTGGCTTGCTGTGCAACCGTTTTTGGAAGGAAAAACAGTGATTAAACGTTTTATTAGATCAGGACTGTGTTTAATGCAAAATTCCCGCAAAATTGCCGCTCATTCCGTGACAGTGCAGAGATGGTGCTGAAAATGCAAAAGGTGGTTTGTTTTGAAAATGCAAAAGGTGGTTTGCTTTGAAAATGCAAAAGGTGGTTTGCTTTGAAAATGCAAAAGGTGGTTTGGTTTGAAAATGCAAAATGTGGTTTGCTTTGAAAAGGTGGTTTGCTTTGAAAATGCATAAGGTGGTTAGCTTTGAAAATGCAAAAGATGGTTGGCTTTGAAAATGCAAAAAGGTTTGCTTTGAAAATGCAAAAGATGGTTTGTTTTGAAAATGCAAATGGTGGTTCGCTTTGAAAAGGTGGTTTGCTTTGAAAATGCATAAGGTGGTTTGCTTTGAAAATGCAAAAGGTGGTTTGCCATGAAAATGCAAAAGGTGATTTGCTTTGAAAATGCAAAGGCAAGTGAGGTTGCTTTTAAAATGTAAGGGCAAGTGCGTTTGGTTTGAAAATGCAAAGGCATGTGCGGTTGCTTTGAAAATGCAAAGGCAAGTGCGGTTGCTTTGAAAATGCATAGGCAAGTGATTCAAAGTCAAGTCTTGACCACTTCCTGTTTGCACTCTATATTGGTTTTAGAAAAATCACTTCCACTCACGGCTTCGATTTTTGGCCATATTACTCAGTCCCCCTCCAGCTGTCAGGGCCATAGATGAAAAATATAAGACTTATAAATGTTTAAATAATGTTGAAATTCTCTCTCCTGTCAATCATGCCATGGAGGACACGCCCCATCCGGTGCGAGGGGGGGGACTATAAACCCGGAAGTGTGGAATTGCCGCAGTCGCTGCAAGATGGGGGAGGGAGAGTTCACGACTCTCAGTCTGAGCAGTGAATAAACTGATCACTGAACACATGTCCCCTAAACTGTGAGTGTGGTTTTATGTGCTTTTATGTGGTTTATTTGGAACTGTGTTTGGAAGGAATAAATGTTTTTACGTGCCTTTTGAATGTGCCGCTAATTTAAAAGTGTGCCTTTTGACTGTGCCGCTAATTGAAAAGAGTGTCTTTTGACGGTGTCGCTAATTGAAAAGTGTGCCTCTTGACAGTGCCGCTAATTGAAAAGTGTGCCTTTTGACGGTGCCGCTAATTGAAAACTGTGCCTTTTGACTGTGCCGCTAAGCTGTGCCTATATTTTAAAATGTGATTTGCTTTATAAATGTGGCTTGCGTTTTAATGTGGCTTGCGTTTTAAATGTGGCTTGCTGTGCAACCGTTTTTGGAAGGAAAAACAGTGAATAAACGTTTTATTAGATCAGGACTGTGTTTAATGCTAAATTCCCGCAAAATTGCCGCTCATTCCGTGACTTAGTGGAGAGATGGTGCTGAAAATGCAAAAGGTGATTTGCTTTGAAAATGCTAAATGTGGTTTGCTTTGAAAATGCAAAAAGTGGTTTGCTTTGAAAATGCAAAAGGTGGTGGGCTTTGAAAATGCAAAAGGTGATTTGCTTTGAAAATGCAAAAGGTCGTTTGCTTTGAAAATGCGAAAGGTGGTTTGCTTTGAAAATGCAAAAGGTGGTTTGGTTTGAAAATGCAAAATGTGGTTTGCTTTGTAAAGGTGGTTTGCTTTGAAAATGCGTAAGGTGGTTTGCTTTGAAAATGCAAAAGATGGTTGGCTTTGAAAATGCAAAAAGGTTTGCTTTGAAAATGCAAAAGATGGTTTGCTTTGAAAATGCAAATGGTGGTTCGCTTTGAAAAGGTGGTTTGCTTTGAAAATGCATAAGGTGGTTTGCTTTGAAAATATAAAAGGTGGTTCGCTTTGAAATTGCTAAAAGTGGTTTGCTTTGAAAATGCAAAAGTGGTTTGCTTTGAAAATGCAAAACGTGGTTTGCTTTGAAAATGCAAAAGGTGGTTTGCTTTGAAAATGCAAAAGGTGGTTTGCTTTGAAAATACAAAATGTGCTTTGCTTTGAAAATGCAAAAGGTGATTTGCTTTGAAAATGCAAAAGGTGGTTTGCCATGAAAATGCAAAAGGTGGTTTGCTTTGAAAATGCATTAGGTGGTTTGCATTGAAAATGCATAACGTTGTTTGCTTTGAAATTGCACAAAGTGGTTTGCTTTGAAAATGCAAAACGTGGTTTGCTTTGAAATGCAAAAGGTGGTTTGCTTTGAAAATTCAAAATGTGGTTTGCTTTGAAAATGCAAAAAGTGGTTTGCTTTGAAAATGCAAAAGGTGGTTTGCTGTTTGCATTGAAAATGCAAAAGGTGTTTTATTTGAAAATGCAAAAGGTGGTTTGCTTTGAAAATGCAAAAGGTGATTTGCTTTGAAAATGCTAAATGTGGTTTGCTTTGAAAATGCAAAAAGTGGTTTGCTTTGAAAATGCAAAAGGTGGTGGGCTTTGAAAATGCAAAAGGTGATTTGCTTTGAAAATGCAAAAGGTCGTTTGCTTTGAAAATGCAAAAGGTCGTTTGCTTTGAAAGTGCAAAAGGTAGTTTGCTTTGAAAATGTTCAAGGGGGTTTGCTTTGAAAATGCAAAAATGCGGTTTGCTTGAAAATGCAAAAGGTGGTTTGCTTTGAAAATGCTAAAACTGGTTTGCTTTGAAAATGCAAAAAGTGGTTTGCTTTGAAAATGCAAAAGGTGGTTTGCTGGGTTGCATTGAAATTGGAAAAGGTGGTTTGCTTTGAAAATGCAAAAGCTGGTTTGTTTTGAAAATGCGAAAAAAAATTGCTTTGAAAATGCAAAATGTTGTTTCTTTGAAAATGCAAAAGGTGGTTTGTATTTAAAATACAAAAGGTGGTTTGTTTTGAAAATGCAAAAGGTGGTTTACTTTGAAAATGCAAAAGGTGGTTTGCTTTGAAAATGCAAAAGGTGGTTTGCTTTGAAAATGCAAAAGCTGTTTTTTTTTGAAAATGCAAAAGGTGGTTTGCTTTGGAAATGCAAAAGGTCGTTTGTTTCCAAAATGCAAATGGTCGTTTGCTTTAAAAATGCAAAAGGTGGTTTGCTTTGAAAATGCAAAAGGTGGTTTGCTTTGAAAATACAAAATGTGCTTTGCTTTGAAAATGCAAAAGGTGATTTGCTTCGAAAATGCAAAGGTGGTTTGCCATGAAAATGCAAAAGGTGGTTTGCTTAGACTAGGTGGTTTGCTTTGAATATGCATAAGGTGGCTGGCATTGAAGATGCAAAAGGTTGTTTGCTTTGAAATTGCAAAAAGTGGTTGCTTTGAAAATGCAAAACGTGGTTTGCTTTGAAATGCAAAAGGTGGTTTGCTTTGAAAATTCAAAGCGTGGTTTGCTTTGAAAATGCAAAAGGTGGTTTGCTTTGAAAATGCAAAAGGTCGTTTGCTTTGAAAATGCAAAAGGTGGTTTGCTGTTTGCATTGAAAATGCAAAAGGTGTTTTAGTTTGAAAATGGAAAAGGTGGTTTGCTTTGAAAATGCAAAAGGTGATTTGCTTTGAAAATGCTAAATGTGGTTTGCTTTGAAAATGCTAAATGTGGTTTGCTTTGAAAATGCAAAAATTGGTTTGCTTTGAAAATGCAAAAGGTGGTTTGCTGGTTTGCAATGAAAATGCAAAAGGTGGTTTAGTTTGAAGATGCAAAAGGTGGTGGGCTTTGAAAATGCAAAAGGTGATTTGCTTTGAAAATGCAAAAGGTCGTTTGCTTTGAAAGTGCAAAAGGTAGTTTGCTTTGAAAATGTGAAATGTGGTTTGATTTGAAAATGCAAAAAAGTGGTTTGGTTTGAAAATGCAAAAGGTGGTTTGCTTTGTAAATGCTATAAGTGGTTTGCTTTCAAAAGGCAAAAGGTGCTTTGCTTTGAAATTGCAAAAGGTGGTTTGAAAATGCAAAAGGTGGTTTGCTTTGAAAATGCGAAAAAAAATTGCTTTGAAAATGCAAAAGGTGGTTTGTTTTGAAAATGCAAAAGGTGGTTTGCTTTGAAAATGCAAAACGTGGTTTGCTTTGAAAATGCAAAAGGTGGTTTGCTTTGAAAAGGTGGTTTGCTTTGAAAATGCATAAGGTGGTTTGCTTTGAAAATGCAAAAGATGGTTAGCTTTGAAAATGCAAAAAGGTTTGCTTTGAAAATGCAAAAGATGGTTTGCTTTGAAAATGCAAATGGTGGCTCGCTTTGAAAAGGTGGTTTGCTTTGAAAATGCATAAGGTGGTTTGCTTTGAAAATATAAAAGGTGGTTCGCTTTGAAATTGCAAAAAGTGGTTTGCTTTGAAAATGCAAAAGGTGGTTTGCTTTGAAAATGCAAAAGGTGGTTTGCTTTGAAAATGCAAAAGGTGGTTTGCTTTGAAAATACAAAATGTGCTTTGCTTTGGAAATGCAAAAGGTGATTTGCTTTGAAAATGCAAAAGGTGGTTTGCCATGAAAATGCAAAAGGTGGTTTGCTTTGAAAATGCATTAGGTGGTTTGCATTGAAAATGCATAACGTTGTTTGCTTTGAAATTGCACAAAGTGGTTTGCTTTGAAAATGCAAAACATGGTTTGCTTTGAAATGCAAAAGGTGGTGTGCTTTGAAAATTCAAAATGTGGTTTGCTTTGAAAATGCAAAAAGTGGTTTGCTTTGAAAATGCAAAAGGTGGTTTGCTGTTTGCATTGAAAATGCAAAAGGTGTTTTATTTGAAAATGCAAAAGGTGGTTTGCTTTGAAAATGCAAAAGGTGATTTGCTTTGAAAATGGTAAATGTGGTTTGCTTTGAAAATGCAAAAAGTGGTTTGCTTTGAAAATGCAAAAGGTGGTGGGCTTTGAAAATGCAAAATGTGATTTGCTTTGAAAATGCAAAAGGTGGTTTGCTTTGAAAATGCAAAAGGTCGTTTGCTTTGAAAATGCAAAAGGTGGTTTGCTGTTTGCATTGAAAATGCAAAAGGTGTTTTAGTTTGAAAATGGAAAAGGTGGTTTGCTTTGAAAATGAAAAAGGTGATTTGCTTTGAAAATGCTAAATGTGGTTTGCTTTGAAAATGCAAAAAGTGGTTTGCTTTGAAAATGCAAAAGGTGGTTTGCTGGTTTGCAATGAAAATGCAAAAGGTGGTTTACTTTGAAGATGCAAAAGGTGGTGGGCTTTGAAAATGCAAAAGGTGATTTGCTTTGCAAATGCAAAAGGTCGTTTGCTTTGAAAGTGCAAAAGGTAGTTTGCTTTGAAAATGTGAAATGTGGTTTGATTTGAAAATGCAAAAAAGTGGTTTGGTTTGAAAATGCAAAAGGTGGTTTGCTTTGTAAATGCTATAAGTGGTTTGCTTTGAAAAGGCAAAAGGTGCTTTGCTTTGAAATTGCAAAAGGTGGTTTGCTTTGAAAATGCAAAAGGTGGTTTGCTTTGAAAATGCGAAAAAAAATTGCTTTGAAAATGCAAAAGGTGGTTTTGAAAATGCAAAAGGTGGTTTGCTTTGAAAATGCAAAAGGTGGTTTGCTTTGAAAATGCAAAAGGTGGTTTGCTTTGAAAATGCAAAAGGTGGTTTGCTTTGAAAAGGTGGTTTGCTTTGAAAATGCATAAGCTGGTTTGCTTTGAAAATGCAAAAGGTGGTTTGCTTTGAAAATGCAAAAGGTGGTTTGCTTTGAAAATGCAAAAGGTGGTTTGCTTTGAAAATGCAAAAGGTGGTTTGGTTTGGAAATGCAAAATGTGGTTTGCTTTGAAAAGGTGGTTTGCTTTGAAAATGCATAAGGTGGTTAGCTTTGAAAATGCAAAAGATGGTTGGCTTTGAAAATGCAAAAAGGTTTGCTTTGAAAATGCAAAAGATGGTTTGCTTTGAAAATGCAAATGGTGGTTCGCTTTGAAAAGGTGGTTTGCTTTGAAAATGCATAAGGTGGTTTGCTTTGAAAATGCATCTTTGAAAATGCAAAAGGTGGTTTGCTTTGAAAATACAAAATGTGCTTTGCTTTGAAAATGCAGAACGTGATTTGCTTTGAAAATGCAAAAGGTGGTTTGCCATGAAAATGCAAAATGTGATTTGCTTTGAAAATGCAAAGGCAAGTGAGGTTGCTTTTAAAATGTAAAGGCAAGTGCGTTTGGTTTGAGAATGCAAAGGCAAGTGCGGTTGCTTTGAAAATGCAAAGGCAAGTGCGGTTGCTTTGAAAATGCATAGGCAAGTGATTCAAAGTCAAATCTTGACCACTTCCTCTTTGCACTGTATATTGGTTTTAGAAAAATCACTTCCACTCACGGCTTCGATTTTTGGCCATATTACTCAGTCCCCCTCCAGCTGTCAGGGCCATAGATGAAAAATATAAGACTTATAAATGTTTAAATAATGTTGAAATTCTCTCTCCTGTCAATCCTGCCATGGAGGACACGCCCCATCCGGTGGGAGGGGGGGGACTATAAACCCGGAAGTGTGGACTTGCCACAGTCGCTGCAAGATGGGGAGGGAGAGTTCACGACTCTCAGTCTGAGCAGTGAATAAAGTGATCACTGAACACATGTCCGCTAAACTGTGAGTGTGGTTTTATGTGCTTTTATGTGGTTTATTTGGAACTGTGTTTGGAAGGAATAAATGTTTTTACGTGCCTTTTGAATGTGCCGCTAATTGAAAAGAGTGCCTTTTGACGGTGTCGCTAATTGAAAAGTGTGCCTCTTGACTGTGCCGCTAATTGAAAAGTGTGCCTTTTGACGGTGCCGCTAATTGAAAACTGTGCCTTTTGACTGTGCCGCTAAGCTGTGCCTATATTTTAAAATGTAATTTGCTTTATAAATGTGGCTTGCGTTTTAATGTGGCTTGCGTTTTAAATCTGGCTTGCTGTGCAACCGTTTTTGGAAGGAAAAACAGTGATTAAACGTTTTATTAGATCAGGACTGTGTTTAATGCAAAATTCCCGCAAAATTGCCGCTCATTCCGTGACAGTGCAGAGATGGTGCTGAAAATGCAAAAGGTGGTTTGTTTTGAAAATGCAAAAGGTGGTTTGCTTTGAAAATGCAAAAGGTGGTTTGCTTTGAAAATGCAAAAGGTGGTTTGGTTTGAAAATGCAAAATGTGGTTTGCTTTGAAAAGGTGGTTTGCTTTGAAAATGCATAAGGTGGTTAGCTTTGAAAATGCAAAAGATGGTTGGCTTTGAAAATGCAAAAAGGTTTGCTTTGAAAATGCAAAAGATGGTTTGTTTTGAAAATGCAAATGGTGGTTCGCTTTGAAAAGGTGGTTTGCTTTGAAAATGCATAAGGTGGTTTGCTTTGAAAATGCAAAAGGTGGTTTGCCATGAAAATGCAAAAGGTGATTTGCTTTGAAAATGCAAAGGCAAGTGAGGTTGCTTTTAAAATGTAAGGGCAAGTGCGTTTGGTTTGAAAATGCAAAGGCATGTGCGGTTGCTTTGAAAATGCAAAGGCAAGTGCGGTTGCTTTGAAAATGCATAGGCAAGTGATTCAAAGTCAAGTCTTGACCACTTCCTGTTTGCACTGTATATTGGTTTTAGAAAAATCACTTCCACTCACGGCTTCGATTTTTGGCCATATTACTCAGTCCCCCTCCAGCTGTCAGGGCCATAGATGAAAAATATAAGACTTATAAATGTTTAAATAATGTTGAAATTCTCTCTCCTGTCAATCATGCCATGGAGGACACGCCCCATCCGGTGCGAGGGGGGGGACTATAAACCCGGAAGTGTGGAATTGCCGCAGTCGCTGCAAGATGGGGGAGGGAGAGTTCACGACTCTCAGTCTGAGCAGTGAATAAACTGATCACTGAACACATGTCCCCTAAACTGTGAGTGTGGTTTTATGTGCTTTTATGTGGTTTATTTGGAACTGTGTTTGGAAGGAATAAATGTTTTTACGTGCCTTTTGAATGTGCCGCTAATTTAAAAGTGTGCCTTTTGACTGTGCCGCTAATTGAAAAGAGTGTCTTTTGACGGTGTCGCTAATTGAAAAGTGTGCCTCTTGACAGTGCCGCTAATTGAAAAGTGTGCCTTTTGACGGTGCCGCTAATTGAAAACTGTGCCTTTTGACTGTGCCGCTAAGCTGTGCCTATATTTTAAAATGTGATTTGCTTTATAAATGTGGCTTGCGTTTTAATGTGGCTTGCGTTTTAAATGTGGCTTGCTGTGCAACCGTTTTTGGAAGGAAAAACAGTGAATAAACGTTTTATTAGATCAGGACTGTGTTTAATGCTAAATTCCCGCAAAATTGCCGCTCATTCCGTGACTTAGTGGAGAGATGGTGCTGAAAATGCAAAAGGTGGTTTGTTTTGAAAATGCAAAAGGTGGTTTGCTTTGAAAATGCGAAAGGTGGTTTGCTTTGAAAATGCAAAAGGTGGTTTGGTTTGAAAATGCAAAATGTGGTTTGCTTTGTAAAGGTGGTTTGCTTTGAAAATGCGTAAGGTGGTTTGCTTTGAAAATGCAAAAGATGGTTGGCTTTGAAAATGCAAAAAGGTTTGCTTTGAAAATGCAAAAGATGGTTTGCTTTGAAAATGCAAATGGTGGTTCGCTTTGAAAAGGTGGTTTGCTTTGAAAATGCATAAGGTGGTTTGCTTTGAAAATATAAAAGGTGGTTCGCTTTGAAATTGCTAAAAGTGGTTTGCTTTGAAAATGCAAAAGTGGTTTGCTTTGAAAATGCAAAACGTGGTTTGCTTTGAAAATGCAAAAGGTGGTTTGCTTTGAAAATGCAAAAGGTGGTTTGCTTTGAAAATACAAAATGTGCTTTGCTTTGAAAATGCAAAAGGTGATTTGCTTTGAAAATGCAAAAGGTGGTTTGCCATGAAAATGCAAAAGGTGGTTTGCTTTGAAAATGCATTAGGTGGTTTGCATTGAAAATGCATAACGTTGTTTGCTTTGAAATTGCACAAAGTGGTTTGCTTTGAAAATGCAAAACGTGGTTTGCTTTGAAATGCAAAAGGTGGTTTGCTTTGAAAATTCAAAATGTGGTTTGCTTTGAAAATGCAAAAAGTGGTTTGCTTTGAAAATGCAAAAGGTGGTTTGCTGTTTGCATTGAAAATGCAAAAGGTGTTTTATTTGAAAATGCAAAAGGTGGTTTGCTTTGAAAATGCAAAAGGTGATTTGCTTTGAAAATGCTAAATGTGGTTTGCTTTGAAAATGCAAAAAGTGGTTTGCTTTGAAAATGCAAAAGGTGGTGGGCTTTGAAAATGCAAAAGGTGATTTGCTTTGAAAATGCAAAAGGTCGTTTGCTTTGAAAATGCAAAAGGTCGTTTGCTTTGAAAGTGCAAAAGGTAGTTTGCTTTGAAAATGTTCAAGGGGGTTTGCTTTGAAAATGCAAAAATGCGGTTTGCTTGAAAATGCAAAAGGTGGTTTGCTTTGAAAATGCTAAAACTGGTTTGCTTTGAAAATGCAAAAAGTGGTTTGCTTTGAAAATGCAAAAGGTGGTTTGCTGGGTTGCATTGAAATTGGAAAAGGTGGTTTGCTTTGAAAATGCAAAAGCTGGTTTGTTTTGAAAATGCGAAAAAAAATTGCTTTGAAAATGCAAAATGTTGTTTCTTTGAAAATGCAAAAGGTGGTTTGTATTTAAAATACAAAAGGTGGTTTGTTTTGAAAATGCAAAAGGTGGTTTACTTTGAAAATGCAAAAGGTGGTTTGCTTTGAAAATGCAAAAGGTGGTTTGCTTTGAAAATGCAAAAGCTGTTTTTTTTTGAAAATGCAAAAGGTGGTTTGCTTTGGAAATGCAAAAGGTCGTTTGTTTCCAAAATGCAAATGGTCGTTTGCTTTAAAAATGCAAAAGGTGGTTTGCTTTGAAAATGCAAAAGGTGGTTTGCTTTGAAAATACAAAATGTGCTTTGCTTTGAAAATGCAAAAGGTGATTTGCTTCGAAAATGCAAAGGTGGTTTGCCATGAAAATGCAAAAGGTGGTTTGCTTAGACTAGGTGGTTTGCTTTGAATATGCATAAGGTGGCTGGCATTGAAGATGCAAAAGGTTGTTTGCTTTGAAATTGCAAAAAGTGGTTGCTTTGAAAATGCAAAACGTGGTTTGCTTTGAAATGCAAAAGGTGGTTTGCTTTGAAAATTCAAAGCGTGGTTTGCTTTGAAAATGCAAAAGGTGGTTTGCTTTGAAAATGCAAAAGGTCGTTTGCTTTGAAAATGCAAAAGGTGGTTTGCTGTTTGCATTGAAAATGCAAAAGGTGTTTTAGTTTGAAAATGGAAAAGGTGGTTTGCTTTGAAAATGCAAAAGGTGATTTGCTTTGAAAATGCTAAATGTGGTTTGCTTTGAAAATGCTAAATGTGGTTTGCTTTGAAAATGCAAAAATTGGTTTGCTTTGAAAATGCAAAAGGTGGTTTGCTGGTTTGCAATGAAAATGCAAAAGGTGGTTTAGTTTGAAGATGCAAAAGGTGGTGGGCTTTGAAAATGCAAAAGGTGATTTGCTTTGAAAATGCAAAAGGTCGTTTGCTTTGAAAGTGCAAAAGGTAGTTTGCTTTGAAAATGTGAAATGTGGTTTGATTTGAAAATGCAAAAAAGTGGTTTGGTTTGAAAATGCAAAAGGTGGTTTGCTTTGTAAATGCTATAAGTGGTTTGCTTTCAAAAGGCAAAAGGTGCTTTGCTTTGAAATTGCAAAAGGTGGTTTGAAAATGCAAAAGGTGGTTTGCTTTGAAAATGCGAAAAAAAATTGCTTTGAAAATGCAAAAGGTGGTTTGTTTTGAAAATGCAAAAGGTGGTTTGCTTTGAAAATGCAAAACGTGGTTTGCTTTGAAAATGCAAAAGGTGGTTTGCTTTGAAAAGGTGGTTTGCTTTGAAAATGCATAAGGTGGTTTGCTTTGAAAATGCAAAAGATGGTTAGCTTTGAAAATGCAAAAAGGTTTGCTTTGAAAATGCAAAAGATGGTTTGCTTTGAAAATGCAAATGGTGGCTCGCTTTGAAAAGGTGGTTTGCTTTGAAAATGCATAAGGTGGTTTGCTTTGAAAATATAAAAGGTGGTTCGCTTTGAAATTGCAAAAAGTGGTTTGCTTTGAAAATGCAAAAGGTGGTTTGCTTTGAAAATGCAAAAGGTGGTTTGCTTTGAAAATGCAAAAGGTGGTTTGCTTTGAAAATACAAAATGTGCTTTGCTTTGGAAATGCAAAAGGTGATTTGCTTTGAAAATGCAAAAGGTGGTTTGCCATGAAAATGCAAAAGGTGGTTTGCTTTGAAAATGCATTAGGTGGTTTGCATTGAAAATGCATAACGTTGTTTGCTTTGAAATTGCACAAAGTGGTTTGCTTTGAAAATGCAAAACATGGTTTGCTTTGAAATGCAAAAGGTGGTGTGCTTTGAAAATTCAAAATGTGGTTTGCTTTGAAAATGCAAAAAGTGGTTTGCTTTGAAAATGCAAAAGGTGGTTTGCTGTTTGCATTGAAAATGCAAAAGGTGTTTTATTTGAAAATGCAAAAGGTGGTTTGCTTTGAAAATGCAAAAGGTGATTTGCTTTGAAAATGGTAAATGTGGTTTGCTTTGAAAATGCAAAAAGTGGTTTGCTTTGAAAATGCAAAAGGTGGTGGGCTTTGAAAATGCAAAAGGTGATTTGCTTTGAAAATGCAAAAGGTGGTTTGCTTTGAAAATGCAAAAGGTCGTTTGCTTTGAAAATGCAAAAGGTGGTTTGCTGTTTGCATTGAAAATGCAAAAGGTGTTTTAGTTTGAAAATGGAAAAGGTGGTTTGCTTTGAAAATGAAAAAGGTGATTTGCTTTGAAAATGCTAAATGTGGTTTGCTTTGAAAATGCAAAAAGTGGTTTGCTTTGAAAATGCAAAAGGTGGTTTGCTGGTTTGCAATGAAAATGCAAAAGGTGGTTTACTTTGAAGATGCAAAAGGTGGTGGGCTTTGAAAATGCAAAAGGTGATTTGCTTTGCAAATGCAAAAGGTCGTTTGCTTTGAAAGTGCAAAAGGTAGTTTGCTTTGAAAATGTGAAATGTGGTTTGATTTGAAAATGCAAAAAAGTGGTTTGGTTTGAAAATGCAAAAGGTGGTTTGCTTTGTAAATGCTATAAGTGGTTTGCTTTGAAAAGGCAAAAGGTGCTTTGCTTTGAAATTGCAAAAGGTGGTTTGCTTTGAAAATGCAAAAGGTGGTTTGCTTTGAAAATGCGAAAAAAAATTGCTTTGAAAATGCAAAAGGTGGTTTTGAAAATGCAAAAGGTGGTTTGCTTTGAAAATGCAAAAGGTGGTTTGCTTTGAAAATGCAAAAGGTGGTTTGCTTTGAAAATGCAAAAGGTGGTTTGGTTTGGAAATGCAAAATGTGGTTTGCTTTGAAAAGGTGGTTTGCTTTGAAAATGCATAAGGTGGTTAGCTTTGAAAATGCAAAAGATGGTTGGCTTTGAAAATGCAAAAAGGTTTGCTTTGAAAATGCAAAAGATGGTTTGTTTTGAAAATGCAAATGGTGGTTCGCTTTGAAAAGGTGGTTTGCTTTGAAAATGCATAAGGTGGTTTGCTTTGAAAATGCAAAAGGTGGTTTGCCATGAAAATGCAAAAGGTGATTTGCTTTGAAAATGCAAAGGCAAGTGAGGTTGCTTTTAAAATGTAAGGGCAAGTGCGTTTGGTTTGAAAATGCAAAGGCAAGTGCGGTTGCTTTGAAAATGCAAAGGCAAGTGCGGTTGCTTTGAAAATGCATAGGCAAGTGATTCAAAGTCAAGTCTTGACCACTTCCTGTTTGCACTGTATATTGGTTTTAGAAAAATCACTTCCACTCACGGCTTCGATTTTTGGCCATATTACTCAGTCCCCCTCCAGCTGTCAGGGCCATAGATGAAAAATATAAGACTTATAAATGTTTAAATAATGTTGAAATTCTCTCTCCTGTCAATCATGCCATGGAGGACACGCCCCATCCGGTGCGAGGGGGGGGACTATAAACCCGGAAGTGTGGAATTGCCGCAGTCGCTGCAAGATGGGGGAGGGAGAGTTCACGACTCTCAGTCTGAGCAGTGAATAAACTGATCACTGAACACATGTCCCCTAAACTGTGAGTGTGGTTTTATGTGCTTTTATGTGGTTTATTTGGAACTGTGTTTGGAAGGAATAAATGTTTTTACGTGCCTTTTGAATGTGCCGCTAATTTAAAAGTGTGCCTTTTGACTGAGCCGCTAATTGAAAAGAGTGTCTTTTGACGGTGTCGCTAATTGAAAAGTGTGCCTCTTGACAGTGCCGCTAATTGAAAAGTGTGCCTTTTGACGGTCCGCTAATTGAAAACTGTGCCTTTTGACTGTGCCGCTAAGCTGTGCCTATATTTTAAAATGTAATTTGCTTTATAAATGTGGCTTGCGTTTTAATGTGGCTTGCGTTTTAAATGTGGCTTGCTGTGCAACCGTTTTTGGAAGGAAAAACAGTGAATAAACGTTTTATTAGATCAGGACTGTGTTTAATGCTAAATTCCCGCAAAATTGCCGCTCATTCCGTGACTTAGTGGAGAGATGGTGCTGAAAATGCAAAAGGTGGTTTGTTTTGAAAATGCAAAAGGTGGTTTGCTTTGAAAATGCAAAAGGTGGTTTGCTTTGAAAATGCAAAAGGTGGTTTGGTTTGAAAATGCAAAATGTGGTTTGCTTTGTAAAGGTGGTTTGCTTTGAAAATGCGTAAGGTGGTTTGCTTTGAAAATGCAAAAGATGGTTGGCTTTGAAAATGCAAAAAGGTTTGCTTTGAAAATGCAAAAGATGGTTTGCTTTGAAAATGCAAATGGTGGTTCGCTTTGAAAAGGTGGTTTGCTTTGAAAATGCATAAGGTGGTTTGCTTTGAAAATGCAAAAGGTGGTTCGCTTTGAAAATGCAAAAGGTGATTTGCTTTGAAAATGCAAAGGCAAGTGAGGTTGCTTTTAAAATGTAAGGGCAAGTGCGTTTGGTTTGAAAATGCAAAGGCAAGTGCGGTTGCTTTGAAAATGCAAAGGCAAGTGCGGTTGCTTTGAAAATGCATAGGCAAGTGATTCAAAGTCAAGTCTTGACCACTTCCTGTTTGCACTGTATATTGGTTTTAGAAAAATCACTTCCACTCATGGCTTCGATTTTTGGCCATATTACTCAGTCCCCCTCCAGCTGTCAGGGCCATAGATGAAAAATATAAGACTTATAAATGTTTAAATAATGTTGAAATTCTCTCTCCTGTCAATCATGCCATGGAGGACACGCCCCATCCGGTGCGAGGGGGGGACTATAAACCCGGAAGTGTGGAATTGCCGCAGTCGCTGCAAGATGGGGGAGGGAGAGTTCACGACTCTCAGTCTGAGCAGTGAATAAACTGATCACTGAACACATGTCCCCTAAACTGTGAGTGTGGTTTTATGTGCTTTTATGTGGTTTATTTGGAACTGTGTTTGGAAGGAATAAATGTTTTTACGTGCCTTTTGAATGTGCCGCTAATTTAAAAGTGTGCCTTTTGACTGTGCCGCTAATTGAAAAGAGTGTCTTTTGACGGTGTCGCTAATTGAAAAGTGTGCCTCTTGCCAGTGCCGCTAATTGAAAAGTGTGCCTTTTGACGGTGCCGCTAATTGAAAACTGTGCCTTTTGACTGTGCCGCTAAGCTGTGCCTATATTTTAAAATGTGATTTGCTTTATAAATGTGGCTTGCGTTTTAATGTGGCTTGCGTTTTAAATGTGGCTTGCTGTGCAACCGTTTTTGGAAGGAAAAACAGTGAATAAACGTTTTATTAGATCAGGACTGTGTTTAATGCTAAATTCCCGCAAAATTGCCGCTCATTCCGTGACTTAGTGGAGAGATGGTGCTGAAAATGCAAAAGGTGGTTTGTTTTGAAAATGCAAAAGGTGGTTTGCTTTGAAAATGCGAAAGGTGGTTTGCTTTGAAAATGCAAAAGGTGGTTTGGTTTGAAAATGCAAAATGTGGTTTGCTTTGTAAAGGTGGTTTGCTTTGAAAATGCGTAAGGTGGTTTGCTTTGAAAATGCAAAAGATGGTTGGCTTTGAAAATGCAAAAAGGTTTGCTTTGAAAATGCAAAAGATGGTTTGCTTTGAAAATGCAAATGGTGGTTCGCTTTGAAAAGGTGGTTTGCTTTGAAAATGCATAAGGTGGTTTGCTTTGAAAATGCAAAAGGTGGTTCGCTTTGAAAATGCAAAAGGTGATTTGCTTTGAAAATGCAAAGGCAAGTGAGGTTGCTTTTAAAATGTAAGGGCAAGTGCGTTTGGTTTGAAAATGCAAAGGCAAGTGCGGTTGCTTTGAAAATGCAAAGGCAAGTGCGGTTGCTTTGAAAATGCATAGGCAAGTGATTCAAAGTCAAGTCTTGACCACTTCCTGTTTGCACTGTATATTGGTTTTAGAAAAATCACTTCCACTCATGGCTTCGATTTTTGGCCATATTACTCAGTCCCCCTCCAGCTGTCAGGGCCATAGATGAAAAATATAAGACTTATAAATGTTTAAATAATGTTGAAATTCTCTCTCCTGTCAATCATGCCATGGAGGACACGCCCCATCCGGTGCGAGGGGGGGACTATAAACCCGGAAGTGTGGAATTGCCGCAGTCGCTGCAAGATGGGGGAGGGAGAGTTCACGACTCTCAGTCTGAGCAGTGAATAAACTGATCACTGAACACATGTCCCCTAAACTGTGAGTGTGGTTTTATGTGCTTTTATGTGGTTTATTTGGAACTGTGTTTGGAAGGAATAAATGTTTTTACGTGCCTTTTGAATGTGCCGCTAATTTAAAAGTGTGCCTTTTGACTGTGCCGCTAATTGAAAAGAGTGTCTTTTGACGGTGTCGCTAATTGAAAAGTGTGCCTCTTGCCAGTGCCGCTAATTGAAAAGTGTGCCTTTTGACGGTGCCGCTAATTGAAAACTGTGCCTTTTGACTGTGCCGCTAAGCTGTGCCTATATTTTAAAATGTGATTTGCTTTATAAATGTGGCTTGCGTTTTAATGTGGCTTGCGTTTTAAATGTGGCTTGCTGTGCAACCGTTTTTGGAAGGAAAAACAGTGAATAAACGTTTTATTAGATCAGGACTGTGTTTAATGCTAAATTCCCGCAAAATTGCCGCTCATTCCGTGACTTAGTGGAGAGATGGTGCTGAAAATGCAAAAGGTGGTTTGTTTTGAAAATGCAAAAGGTGGTTTGCTTTGAAAATGCGAAAGGTGGTTTGCTTTGAAAATGCAAAAGGTGGTTTGGTTTGAAAATGCAAAATGTGGTTTGCTTTGTAAAGGTGGTTTGCTTTGAAAATGCGTAAGGTGGTTTGCTTTGAAAATGCAAAAGATGGTTGGCTTTGAAAATGCAAAAAGGTTTGCTTTGAAAATGCAAAAGATGGTTTGCTTTGAAAATGCAAATGGTGGTTCGCTTTGAAAAGGTGGTTTGCTTTGAAAATGCATAAGGTGGTTTGCTTTGAAAATATAAAAGGTGGTTCGCTTTGAAATTGCTAAAAGTGGTTTGCTTTGAAAATGCAAAAGTGGTTTGCTTTGAAAATGCAAAACGTGGTTTGCTTTGAAAATGCAAAAGGTGGTTTGCTTTGAAAATGCAAAAGGTGGTTTGCTTTGAAAATACAAAATGTGCTTTGCTTTGAAAATGCAAAAGGTGATTTGCTTTGAAAATGCAAAAGGTGGTTTGCCATGAAAATGCAAAAGGTGGTTTGCTTTGAAAATGCATTAGGTGGTTTGCATTGAAAATGCATAACGTTGTTTGCTTTGAAATTGCACAAAGTGGTTTGCTTTGAAAATGCAAAACGTGGTTTGCTTTGAAATGCAAAAGGTGGTTTGCTTTGAAAATTCAAAATGTGGTTTGCTTTGAAAATGCAAAAAGTGGTTTGCTTTGAAAATGCAAAAGGTGGTTTGCTGTTTGCATTGAAAATGCAAAAGGTGTTTTATTTGAAAATGCAAAAGGTGGTTTGCTTTGAAAATGCAAAAGGTGATTTGCTTTGAAAATGCTAAATGTGGCTTGCTTTGAAAATGCAAAAAGTGGTTTGCTTTGAAAATGCAAAAGGTGGTGGGCTTTGAAAATGCAAAAGGTGATTTGCTTTGAAAATGTTAAAGGGGGTTTGCTTTGAAAATGCAAAAATGCGGTTTGCTTGAAAATGCAAAAGGTGGTTTGCTTTGAAAATGCTAAAACTGGTTTGCTTTGAAAATGCAAAAAGTGGTTTGCTTTGAAAATGCAAAAGGTGGTTTGCTGGGTTGCATTGAAATTGGAAAAGGTGGTTTGCTTTGAAAATGCAAAAGCTGGTTTGTTTTGAAAATGCGAAAAAAAATTGCTTTGAAAATGCAAAATGTTGTTTCTTTGAAAATGCAAAAGGTGGTTTGTATTTAAAATACAAAAGGTGGTTTGTTTTGAAAATGCAAAAGGTGGTTTACTTTGAAAATGCAAAAGGTGGTTTGCTTTGAAAATGCAAAAGGTGGTTTGCTTTGAAAATGCAAAAGCTGTATTTTTTTGAAAATGCAAAAGGTGGTTTGCTTTGGAAATGCAAAAGGTCGTTTGTTTCCAAAATGCAAATGGTCGTTTGCTTTAAAAATGCAAAAGGTGGTTTGCTTTGAAAATGCAAAAGGTGGTTTGCTTTGAAAATACAAAATGTGCTTTGCTTTGAAAATGCAAAAGGTGATTTGCTTCGAAAATGCAAAGGTGGTTTGCCATGAAAATGCAAAAGGTGGTTTGCTTAGACTAGGTGGTTTGCTTTGAATATGCATAAGGTGGCTGGCATTGAAGATGCAAAAGGTTGTTTGCTTTGAAATTGCAAAAAGTGGTTGCTTTGAAAATGCAAAACGTGGTTTGCTTTGAAATGCAAAAGGTGGTTTGCTTTGAAAATTCAAAGCGTGGTTTGCTTTGAAAATGCAAAAGGTGGTTTGCTTTGAAAATGCAAAAGGTCGTTTGCTTTGAAAATGCAAAAGGTGGTTTGCTGTTTGCATTGAAAATGCAAAAGGTGTTTTAGTTTGAAAATGGAAAAGGTGGTTTGCTTTGAAAATGCAAAAGGTGATTTGCTTTGAAAATGCTAAATGTGGTTTGCTTTGAAAATGCTAAATGTGGTTTGCTTTGAAAATGCAAAAATTGGTTTGCTTTGAAAATGCAAAAGGTGGTTTGCTGGTTTGCAATGAAAATGCAAAAGGTGGTTTAGTTTGAAGATGCAAAAGGTGGTGGGCTTTGAAAATGCAAAAGGTGATTTGCTTTGAAAATGCAAAAGGTCGTTTGCTTTGAAAGTGCAAAAGGTAGTTTGCTTTGAAAATGTGAAATGTGGTTTGATTTGAAAATGCAAAAAAGTGGTTTGGTTTGAAAATGCAAAAGGTGGTTTGCTTTGTAAATGCTATAAGTGGTTTGCTTTGAAAAGGCAAAAGGTGCTTTGCTTTGAAATTGCAAAAGGTGGTTTGCTTTGAAAATGCAAAAGGTGGTTTGCTTTGAAAATGCGAAAAAAAATTGCTTTGAAAATGCAAACGGTGGTTTTGAAAATGCAAAAGGTGGTTTGCTTTGAAAATGCAAAAGGTGGTTTGCTTTGAAAATGCAAAAGGTGGTTTGCTTTGAAAATGCAAAAGGTGGTTTGCTTTGAAAAGGTGGTTTGCTTTGAAAATGCATAAGCTGGTTTGCTTTGAAAATGCAAAAGGTGGTTTGCTTTGAAAATGCAAAAGGTGGTTTGCTTTGAAAATGCAAAAGGTGGTTTGCTTTGAAAATGCAAAAGGTGGTTTGGTTTGAAAATGCAAAATGTGGTTTGCTTTGAAAAGGTGGTTTGCTTTGAAAATGCATAAGGTGGTTAGCTTTGAAAATGCAAAAGATGGTTGGCTTTGAAAATGCAAAAAGGTTTGCTTTGAAAATGCAAAAGATGGTTTGTTTTGAAAATGCAAATGGTGGTTCGCTTTGAAAAGGTGGTTTGCTTTGAAAATGCATAAGGTGGTTTGCTTTGAAAATGCAAAAGGTGGTTTGCCATGAAAATGCAAAAGGTGATTTGCTTTGAAAATGCAAAGGCAAGTGAGGTTGCTTTTAAAATGTAAGGGCAAGTGCGTTTGGTTTGAAAATGCAAAGGCAAGTGCGGTTGCTTTGAAAATGCAAAGGCAAGTGCGGTTGCTTTGAAAATGCATAGGCAAGTGATTCAAAGTCAAGTCTTGACCACTTCCTGTTTGCACTGTATATTGGTTTTAGAAAAATCACTTCCACTCACGGCTTCGATTTTTGGCCATATTACTCAGTCCCCCTCCAGCTGTCAGGGCCATAGATGAAAAATATAAGACTTATAAATGTTTAAATAATGTTGAAATTCTCTCTCCTGTCAATCATGCCATGGAGGACACGCCCCATCCGGTGCGAGGGGGGGGGACTATAAACCCGGAAGTGTGGAATTGCCGCAGTCGCTGCAAGATGGGGGAGGGAGAGTTCACGACTCTCAGTCTGAGCAGTGAATAAACTGATCACTGAACACATGTCCCCTAAACTGTGAGTGTGGTTTTATGTGCTTTTATGTGGTTTATTTGGAACTGTGTTTGGAAGGAATAAATGTTTTTACGTGCCTTTTGAATGTGCCGCTAATTTAAAAGTGTGCCTTTTGACTGGGCCGCTAATTGAAAAGAGTGTCTTTTGACGGTGTCGCTAATTAAAAAGTGTGCCTCTTGACAGTGCCGCTAATTGAAAAGTGTGCCTTTTGACGGTGCCGCTAATTGAAAACTGTGCCTTTTGACTGTGCCGCTAAGCTGTGCCTATATTTTAAAATGTAATTTGCTTTATAAATGTGGCTTGCGTTTTAATGTGGCTTGCGTTTTAAATGTGGCTTGCTGTGCAACCGTTTTTGGAAGGAAAAACAGTGAATAAACGTTTTATTAGATCAGGACTGTGTTTAATGCTAAATTCCCGCAAAATTGCCGCTCATTCCGTGACTTAGTGGAGAGATGGTGCTGAAAATGCAAAAGGTGGTTTGTTTTGAAATAGCAAAAGGTGGTTTGCTTTGAAAATGCAAAAGGTGGTTTGCTTTGAAAATGCAAAAGGTGGTTTGGTTTGAAAATGCAAAATGTGGTTTGCTTTGTAAAGGTGGTTTGCTTTGAAAATGCGTAAGGTGGTTTGCTTTGAAAATGCAAAAGATGGTTGGCTTTGAAAATGCAAAAAGGTTTGCTTTGAAAATGCAAAAGATGGTTTGCTTTGAAAATGCAAATGGTGGTTCGCTTTGAAAAGGTGGTTTGCTTTGAAAATGCATAAGGTGGTTTGCTTTGAAAATGCAAAAGGTGGTTCGCTTTGAAAATGCAAAAGGTGATTTGCTTTGAAAATGCAAAGGCAAGTGAGGTTGCTTTTAAAATGTAAGGGCAAGTGCGTTTGGTTTGAAAATGCAAAGGCAAGTGCGGTTGCTTTGAAAATGCAAAGGCAAGTGCGGTTGCTTTGAAAATGCATAGGCAAGTGATTCAAAGTCAAGTCTTGACCACTTCCTGTTTGCACTGTATATTGGTTTTAGAAAAATCACTTCCACTCACGGCTTCGATTTTTGGCCATATTACTCAGTCCCCCTCCAGCTGTCAGGGCCATAGATGAAAAATATAAGACTTATAAATGTTTAAATAATGTTGAAATTCTCTCTCCTGTCAATCATGCCATGGAGGACACGCCCCATCCGGTGCGAGGGGGGGACTATAAACCCGGAAGTGTGGAATTGCCGCAGTCGCTGCAAGATGGGGGAGGGAGAGTTCACGACTCTCAGTCTGAGCAGTGAATAAACTGATCACTGAACACATGTCCCCTAAACTGTGAGTGTGGTTTTATGTGCTTTTATGTGGTTTACTTGGAACTGTGTTTGGAAGGAATAAATGTTTTTACGTGCCTTTTGAATGTGCCGCTAATTTAAAAGTGTGCCTTTTGACTGTGCCGCTAATTGAAAAGAGTGTCTTTTAACGGTGTCGCTAATTGAAAAGTGTGCCTCTTGACAGTGCCGCTAATTGAAAAGTGTGCCTTTTGACGGTGCCGCTAATTGAAAACTGTGCCTTTTGACTGTGCCGCTAAGCTGTGCCTATATTTTAAAATGTGATTTGCTTTATAAATGTGGCTTGCGTTTTAATGTGGCTTGCGTTTTAAATGTGGCTTGCTGTGCAACCGTTTTTGGAAGGAAAAACAGTGAATAAACGTTTTATTAGATCAGGACTGTGTTTAATGCTAAATTCCCGCAAAATTGCCGCTCATTCCGTGACTTAGTGGAGAGATGGTGCTGAAAATGCAAAAGGTGGTTTGTTTTGAAAATGCAAAAGGTGGTTTGCTTTGAAAATGCAAAAGGTGGTTTGCTTTGAAAATGCAAAAGGTGGTTTGGTTTGAAAATGCAAAATGTGGTTTGCTTTGTAAAGGTGGTTTGCTTTGAAAATGCGTAAGGTGGTTTGCTTTGAAAATGCAAAAGATGGTTGGCTTTGAAAATGCAAAAAGGTTTGCTTTGAAAATGCAAAAGATGGTTTGCTTTGAAAATGCAAATGGTGGTTCGCTTTGAAAAGGAGGTTTGCTTTGAAAATGCATAAGGTGGTTTGCTTTGAAAATATAAAAGGTGGTTCGCTTTGAAATTGCTAAAAGTGGTTTGCTTTGAAAATGCAAAAGTGGTTTGCTTTGAAAATGCAAAACGTGGTTTGCTTTGAAAATGCAAAAGGTGGTTTGCTTTGAAAATGCAAAAGGTGGTTTGCTTTGAAAATACAAAATGTGCTTTGCTTTGAAAATGCAAAAGGTGATTTGCTTTGAAAATGCAAAAGGTGGTTTGCCATGAAAATGCAAAAGGTGGTTTGCTTTGAAAATGCATTAGGTGGTTTGCATTGAAAATGCATAACGTTGTTTGCTTTGAAATTGCACAAAGTGGTTTGCTTTGAAAATGCAAAACGTGGTTTGCTTTGAAATGCAAAAGGTGGTTTGCTTTGAAAATTCAAAATGTGGTTTGCTTTGAAAATGCAAAAAGTGGTTTGCTTTGAAAATGCAAAAGGTGGTTTGCTGTTTGCATTGAAAATGCAAAAGGTGTTTTATTTGAAAATGCAAAAGGTGGTTTGCTTTGAAAATGCAAAAGGTGATTTGCTTTGAAAATGCTAAATGTGGTTTGCTTTGAAAATGCAAAAAGTGGTTTGCTTTGAAAATGCAAAAGGTGGTGGGCTTTGAAAATGCAAAAGGTGATTTGCTTTGAAAATGCAAAAGGTCGTTTGCTTTGAAAATGCAAAAGGTCGTTTGCTTTGAAAGTGCAAAAGGTAGTTTGCTTTGAAAATGTTAAAGGGGGTTTGCTTTGAAAATGCAAAAATGCGGTTTGCTTGAAAATGCAAAAGGTGGTTTGCTTTGAAAATGCTAAAACTGGTTTGCTTTGAAAATGCAAAAAGTGGTTTGCTTTGAAAATGCAAAAGGTGGTTTGCTGGGTTGCATTGAAATTGGAAAAGGTGGTTTGCTTTGAAAATGCAAAAGCTGGTTTGTTTTGAAAATGCGAAAAAAAATTGCTTTGAAAATGCAAAATGTTGTTTCTTTGAAAATGCAAAAGGTGGTTTGTATTTAAAATACAAAAGGTGGTTTGTTTTGAAAATGCAAAAGGTGGTTTACTTTGAAAATGCAAAAGGTGGTTTGCTTTGAAAATGCAAAAGCTGTATTTTTTTGAAAATGCAAAAGGTGGTTTGCTTTGGAAATGCAAAAGGTCGTTTGTTTCCAAAATGCAAATGGTCGTTTGCTTTAAAAATGCAAAAGGTGGTTTGCTTTGAAAATGCAAAAGGTGGTTTGCTTTGAAAATACAAAATGTGCTTTGCTTTGAAAATGCAAAAGGTGATTTGCTTCGAAAATGCAAAGGTGGTTTGCCATGAAAATGCAAAAGGTGGTTTGCTTAGACTAGGTGGTTTGCTTTGAATATGCATAAGGTGGCTGGCATTGAAGATGCAAAAGGTTGTTTGCTTTGAAATTGCAAAAAGTGGTTGCTTTGAAAATGCAAAACGTGGTTTGCTTTGAAATGCAAAAGGTGGTTTGCTTTGAAAATTCAAAGCGTGGTTTGCTTTGAAAATGCAAAAGGTGGTTTGCTTTGAAAATGCAAAAGGTCGTTTGCTTTGAAAATGCAAAAGGTGGTTTGCTGTTTGCATTGAAAATGCAAAAGGTGTTTTAGTTTGAAAATGGAAAAGGTGGTTTGCTTTGAAAATGCAAAAGGTGATTTGCTTTGAAAATGCTAAATGTGGTTTGCTTTGAAAATGCTAAATGTGGTTTGCTTTGAAAATGCAAAAATTGGTTTGCTTTGAAAATGCAAAAGGTGGTTTGCTGGTTTGCAATGAAAATGCAAAAGGTGGTTTAGTTTGAAGATGCAAAAGGTGGTGGGCTTTGAAAATGCAAAAGGTGATTTGCTTTGAAAATGCAAAAGGTCGTTTGCTTTGAAAGTGCAAAAGGTAGTTTGCTTTGAAAATGTGAAATGTGGTTTGATTTGAAAATGCAAAAAAGTGGTTTGGTTTGAAAATGCAAAAGGTGGTTTGCTTTGTAAATGCTATAAGTGGTTTGCTTTCAAAAGGCAAAAGGTGCTTTGCTTTGAAATTGCAAAAGGTGGTTTGCTTTGAAAATGCAAAAGGTGGTTTGCTTTGAAAATGCGAAAAAAAATTGCTTTGAAAATGCAAAAGGTGATTTGTTTTGAAAATGCAAAAGGTGGTTTGCTTTGAAAATGCAAAACGTGGTTTGCTTTGAAAATGCAAAAGGTGGTTTGCTTTGAAAAGGTGGTTTGCTTTGAAAATGCATAAGGTGGTTTGCTTTGAAAATGCAAAAGATGGTTAGCTTTGAAAATGCAAAAAGGTTTGCTTTGAAAATGCAAAAGATGGTTTGCTTTGAAAATGCAAATGGTGGCTCGCTTTGAAAAGGTGGTTTGCTTTGAAAATGCATAAGGTGGTTTGCTTTGAAAATATAAAAGGTGGTTCGCTTTGAAATTGCAAAAAGTGGTTTGCTTTGAAAATGCAAAAGGTGGTTTGCTTTGAAAATGCAAAAGGTGGTTTGCTTTGAAAATGCAAAAGGTGGTTTGCTTTGAAAATACAAAATGTGCTTTGCTTTGGAAATGCAAAAGGTGATTTGCTTTGAAAATGCAAAAGGTGGTTTGCCATGAAAATGCAAAAGGTGGTTTGCTTTGAAAATGCATTAGGTGGTTTGCATTGAAAATGCATAACGTTGTTTGCTTTGAAATTGCACAAAGTGGTTTGCTTTGAAAATGCAAAACATGGTTTGCTTTGAAATGCAAAAGGTGGTTTGCTTTGAAAATTCAAAATGTGGTTTGCTTTGAAAATGCAAAAAGTGGTTTGCTTTGAAAATGCAAAAGGTGGTTTGCTGTTTGCATTGAAAATGCAAAAGGTGTTTTATTTGAAAATGCAAAAGGTGGTTTGCTTTGAAAATGCAAAAGGTGATTTGCTTTGAAAATGGTAAATGTGGTTTGCTTTGAAAATGCAAAAAGTGGCTTGCTTTGAAAATGCAAAAGGTGGTGGGCTTTGAAAATGCAAAAGGTGATTTGCTTTGAAAATGCAAAAGGTGGTTTGCTTTGAAAATGCAAAAGGTCGTTTGCTTTGAAAATGCTAAATGTGGTTTGCTTTGAAAATGCAAAAAGTGGTTTGCTTTGAAAATGCAAAAGGTGGTTTGCTGGTTTGCAATGAAAATGCAAAAGGTGGTTTACTTTGAAGATGCAAAAGGTGGTGGGCTTTGAAAATGCAAAAGGTGATTTGCTTTGCAAATGCAAAAGGTCGTTTGCTTTGAAAGTGCAAAAGGTAGTTTGCTTTGAAAATGTGAAATGTGGTTTGATTTGAAAATGCAAAAAAGTGGTTTGGTTTGAAAATGCAAAAGGTGGTTTGCTTTGTAAATGCTATAAGTGGTTTGCTTTGAAAAGGCAAAAGGTGCTTTGCTTTGAAATTGCAAAAGGTGGTTTGCTTTGAAAATGCAAAAAGTGGTTTGCTTTGAAAATGCAAAAGGTGGTTTGCTGGTTTGCAATGAAAATGCAAAAGGTGGTTTACTTTGAAGATGCAAAAGGTGGTGGGCTTTGAAAATGCAAAAGGTGATTTGCTTTGAAAATGCAAAAGGTGGTTTGCTTTGAAAAGGTGGTTTGCTTTGAAAATGCATAAGCTGGTTTGCTTTGAAAATGCAAAAGGTGGTTTGCTTTGAAAATGCAAAAGGTGGTTTGCTTTGAAAATGCAAAAGGTGGTTTGCTTTGAAAATGCAAAAGGTGGTTTGGTTTGAAAATGCAAAATGTGGTTTGCTTTGAAAAGGTGGTTTGCTTTGAAAATGCATAAGGTGGTTAGCTTTGAAAATGCAAAAGATGGTTGGCTTTGAAAATGCAAAAAGGTTTGCTTTGAAAATGCAAAAGATGGTTTGTTTTGAAAATGCAAATGGTGGTTCGCTTTGAAAAGGTGGTTTGCTTTGAAAATGCATAAGGTGGTTTGCTTTGAAAATGCAAAAGGTGGTTTGCCATGAAAATGCAAAAGGTGATTTGCTTTGAAAATGCAAAGGCAAGTGAGGTTGCTTTTAAAATGTAAGGGCAAGTGCGTTTGGTTTGAAAATGCAAAGGCAAGTGCGGTTGCTTTGAAAATGCAAAGGCAAGTGCGGTTGCTTTGAAAATGCATAGGCAAGTGATTCAAAGTCAAGTCTTGACCACTTCCTGTTTGCACTGTATATTGGTTTTAGAAAAATCACTTCCACTCACGGCTTCGATTTTTGGCCATATTACTCAGTCCCCCTCCAGCTGTCAGGGCCATAGATGAAAAATATAAGACTTATAAATGTTTAAATAATGTTGAAATTCTCTCTCCTGTCAATCATGCCATGGAGGACACGCCCCATCCGGTGCGAGGGGGGGGGACTATAAACCCGGAAGTGTGGAATTGCCGCAGTCGCTGCAAGATGGGGGAGGGAGAGTTCACGACTCTCAGTCTGAGCAGTGAATAAACTGATCACTGAACACATGTCCCCTAAACTGTGAGTGTGGTTTTATGTGCTTTTATGTGGTTTATTTGGAACTGTGTTTGGAAGGAATAAATGTTTTTACGTGCCTTTTGAATGTGCCGCTAATTTAAAAGTGTGCCTTTTGACTGTGCCGCTAATTGAAAAGAGTGTCTTTTGACGGTGTCGCTAATTGAAAAGTGTGCCTCTTGACAGTGCCGCTAATTGAAAAGTGTGCCTTTTGACGGTGCCGCTAATTGAAAACTGTGCCTTTTGACTGTGCCGCTAAGCTGTGCCTATATTTTAAAATGTAATTTGCTTTATAAATGTGGCTTGCGTTTTAATGTGGCTTGCGTTTTAAATGTGGCTTGCTGTGCAACCGTTTTTGGAAGGAAAAACAGTGAATAAACGTTTTATTAGATCAGGACTGTGTTTAATGCTAAATTCCCGCAAAATTGCCGCTCATTCCGTGACTTAGTGGAGAGATGGTGCTGAAAATGCAAAATGTGGTTTGTTTTGAAAATGCAAAAGGTGGTTTGCGTTGAAAATGCAAAAGGTGGTTTGCTTTGAAAATGCAAAAGGTGGTTTGGTTTGAAAATGCAAAATGTGGTTTGCTTTGTAAAGGTGGTTTGCTTTGAAAATGCGTAAGGTGGTTTGCTTTGAAAATGCAAAAGATGGTTGGCTTTGAAAATGCAAAAAGGTTTGCTTTGAAAATGCAAAAGATGGTTTGCTTTGAAAATGCAAATGGTGGTTCGCTTTGAAAAGGTGGTTTGCTTTGAAAATGCATAAGGTGGTTTGCTTTGAAAATGCAAAAGGTGGTTCGCTTTGAAAATGCAAAAGGTGATTTGCTTTGAAAATGCAAAGGCAAGTGAGGTTGCTTTTAAAATGTAAGGGCAAGTGCGTTTGGTTTGAAAATGCAAAGGCAAGTGCGGTTGCTTTGAAAATGCAAAGGCAAGTGCGGTTGCTTTGAAAATGCATAGGCAAGTGATTCAAAGTCAAGTCTTGACCACTTCCTGTTTGCACTGTATATTGGTTTTAGAAAAATCACTTCCACTCACGGCTTCGATTTTTGGCCATATTACTCAGTCCCCCTCCAGCTGTCAGGGCCATAGATGAAAAATATAAGACTTATAAATGTTTAAATAATGTTGAAATTCTCTCTCCTGTCAATCATGCCATGGAGGACACGCCCCATCCGGTGCGAGGGGGGGACTATAAACCCGGAAGTGTGGAATTGCCGCAGTCGCTGCAAGATGGGGGAGGGAGAGTTCACGACTCTCAGTCTGAGCAGTGAATAAACTGATCACTGAACACATGTCCCCTAAACTGTGAGTGTGGTTTTATGTGCTTTTATGTGGTTTATTTGGAACTGTGTTTGGAAGGAATAAATGTTTTTACGTGCCTTTTGAATGTGCCGCTAATTTAAAAGTGTGCCTTTTGACTGGGCCGCTAATTGAAAAGAGTGTCTTTTGACGGTGTCGCTAATTGAAAAGTGTTCCTCTTGACAGTGCCGCTAATTGAAAAGTGTGCCTTTTGACGGTGCCGCTAATTGAAAACTGTGCCTTTTGACTGTGCCGCTAAGCTGTGCCTATATTTTAAAATGTAATTTGCTTTATAAATGTGGCTTGCGTTTTAATGTGGCTTGCGTTTTAAATGTGGCTTGCTGTGCAACCGTTTTTGGAAGGAAAAACAGTGAATAAACGTTTTATTAAATCAGGACTGTGTTTAATGCTAAATTCCCGCAAAATTGCCGCTCATTCCGTGACTTAGTGGAGAGATGGTGCTGAAAATGCAAAAGGTGGTTTGTTTTGAAAATGCAAAAGGTGGTTTGCTTTGAAAATGCAAAAGGTGGTTTGCTTTGAAAATGCAAAAGGTGGTTTGGTTTGAAAATGCAAAATGTGGTTTGCTTTGTAAAGGTGGTTTGCTTTGAAAATGCGTAAGGTGGTTTGCTTTGAAAATGCAAAAGATGGTTGGCTTTGAAAATGCAAAAAGGTTTGCTTTGAAAATGCAAAAGATGGTTTGCTTTGAAAATGCAAATGGTGGTTCGCTTTGAAAAGGTGGTTTGCTTTGAAAATGCATAAGGTGGTTTGCTTTGAAAATGCAAAAGGTGGTTCGCTTTGAAAATGCAAAAGGTGATTTGCTTTGAAAATGCAAAGGCAAGTGAGGTTGCTTTTAAAATGTAAGGGCAAGTGCGTTTGGTTTGAAAATGCAAAGGCAAGTGCGGTTGCTTTGAAAATGCAAAGGCAAGTGCGGTTGCTTTGAAAATGCATAGGCAAGTGATTCAAAGTCAAGTCTTGACCACTTCCTGTTTGCACTGTATATTGGTTTTAGAAAAATCACTTCCACTCACGGCTTCGATTTTTGGCCATATTACTCAGTCCCCCTCCAGCTGTCAGGGCCATAGATGAAAAATATAAGACTTATAAATGTTTAAATAATGTTGAAATTCTCTCTCCTGTCAATCATGCCATGGAGGACACGCCCCATCCGGTGCGAGGGGGGGGACTATAAACCCGGAAGTGTGGAATTGCCGCAGTCGCTGCAAGATGGGGGAGGGAGAGTTCACGACTCTCAGTCTGAGCAGTGAATCAACTGATCACTGAACACATGTCCCCTAAACTGTGAGTGTGGTTTTATGTGCTTTTATGTGGTTTATTTGGAACTGTGTTTGGAAGGAATAAATGTTTTTACGTGCCTTTTGAATGTGCCGCTAATTTAAAAGTGTGCCTTTTGACTGGGCCGCTAATTGAAAAGAGTGTCTTTTGACGGTGTCGCTAATTGAAAAGTGTGCCTCTTGACAGTGCCGCTAATTGAAAAGTGTGCCTTTTGACGGTGCCGCTAATTGAAAACTGTGCCTTTTGACTGTGCCGCTAAGCTGTGCCTATATTTTAAAATGTAATTTGCTTTATAAATGTGGCTTGCGTTTTAATGTGGCTTGCGTTTTAAATGTGGCTTGCTGTGCAACCGTTTTTGGAAGGAAAAACAGTGAATAAACGTTTTATTAGATCAGGACTGTGTTTAATGCTAAATTCCCGCAAAATTGCCGCTCATTCCGTGACTTAGTGGAGAGATGGTGCTGAAAATGCAAAAGGTGGTTTGTTTTGAAAATGCAAAAGGTGGTTTGCTTTGAAAATGCAAAAGGTGGTTTGCTTTGAAAATGCAAAAGGTGGTTTGGTTTGAAAATGCAAAATGTGGTTTGCTTTGTAAAGGTGGTTTGCTTTGAAAATGCGTAAGGTGGTTTGCTTTGAAAATGCAAAAGATGGTTGGCTTTGAAAATGCAAAAAGGTTTGCTTTGAAAATGCAAAAGATGGTTTGCTTTGAAAATGCAAATGGTGGTTCGCTTTGAAAAGGAGGTTTGCTTTGAAAATGCATAAGGTGGTTTGCTTTGAAAATATAAAAGGTGGTTCGCTTTGAAATTGCTAAAAGTGGTTTGCTTTGAAAATGCCAAAGGTGGTTTGCTTTGAAAATACAAAAGGTGTTTGCTTTGAAAATGCAAAAGGTGGCTTGCTTTTAATATGCAAAAGATGGTTTGCTTTTAAAATGCAAAAGGTGTTTTGGTTTTAAAATGGAAATGTTGGTTTGCTTTGAAAATGCAAATGGTGGTTTGCTTTGAAAATGTAAAAGGTGTTTTGCTTTGAAAATGCAATAGGTGGTTTGGTATAAAAATGCCCCAAAGTGGTTTGTTTTGAAAATGCAAAAGGTGGTTTGCTTTGGAAATGCAAAAGGTCGTTTGTTTCCAAAATGCAAATGGTCGTTTGCTTTAAAAATGCAAAAGGTGGTTTGCTTTGAAAATGCAAAACGTGGTTTGCTTTGAAAATACAAAATGTGCTTTGCTTTGAAAATTCAAAAGGTGATTTGCTTTGAAAATGCAAAGGTGGTTTGCCATGAAAATGCAAAAGGTGGTTTGCTTAGACTGGGTGGTTTGCTTTGAAAATGCATAAGGTGGCTTGCATTGAAGATGCAAAAGGTTGTTTGCTTTGAAATTGCAAAAAGTGGTTTGCTTTGAAAATGCAAAACGTGGTTTGCTTTGAAATGCAAAAGGTGGTTTGCTTTGAAAATGCAAAAGGTCGTTTGCTTTGCCAATGCAAAAGGTGGTTTGCTGTTTGCATTGAAAATGCAAACGGTGTTTTAGTTTGAAAATGGAAAAGGTGGTTTGCTTTGAAAATGCAAAAGGTGATTTGCTTTGAAAATGCTAAATGTGGTTTGCTTTGAAAATGCAAAAAGTGGTTTGTTTTGAAAATGCAAAAGGTCGTTTGCTTTGAAAGTGCAAAAGGTAGTTTGCTTTGAAAATGTTAAATGTGGTTTGATTTGAAAATGCAAAAAAGTGGTTTGGTTTGAAAATGCAAAAGGTCGTTTGCTTTGTAAATTATATAAGTGGTTTGCTTTGAAAATGCAAAAGGTGCTTTGCTTTGAAATTGCAAAAGGTGGTTTGCTTTGAAATTGCAAAAGGTGGTTTGCTTTGAAAATGCGAAAAATAATTGCTTTGAAAATGCAAAAGGTGGTTTGTTTTGAAAATGCAAAAGGTGGTTTGCTTTGAAAATGCAAAAGGTGGTTTGCTTTGAAAATGCAAAAGGTGGTTTGCTTTGTAAATGCAAAAGGTGGTTTGCTTTGAAAAGGTGGTTTGCTTTGAAAATGCATAAGGTGGTTTGCTTTGAAAATGCAAAAGATTGTTAGCTTTGAAAATGCAAAAAGGTTTGCTTTGAAAATCCAAAAGATGGTTTGCTTTGAAAATGCAAATGGTGGTTCGCTTTGAAAAGGTGGTTTGCTTTGAAAATGCAAAAGGTGGTTTGCCATGAAAATGCAAAAGGTGGTTTGCTTTGAAAATGCATTAGGTGGTTTGCATTGAAAATGTATAACGTTGTTTGCTTTGAAATTGCACAAAGTGGTTTGCTTTGAAAATGCAAAACGTGGTTTGCTTTGAAAATGCAAAAGGTGGTTTGCTTTGAAAATGCAAAAGGTGGTTTGCTTTGAAAATACAAAATGTGCTTTGCTTTGAAAATGCAAAAGGTGATTTGCTTTGAAAATGCAAAAGGTGGTTTGCCATGAAAATGCAAAAGGTGGTTTGCTTTGAAAATGCATTAGGTGGTTTGCATTGAAAATGCATAACGTTGTTTGCTTTGAAATTGCACAAAGTGGTTTGCTTTGAAAATGCAAAACGTGGTTTGCTTTGAAATGCAAAAGGTGGTTTGCTTTGAAAATTCAAAATGTGGTTTGCTTTGAAAATGCAAAAAGTGGTTTGCTTTGAAAATGCAAAAGGTGGTTTGCTGTTTGCATTGAAATTGCAAAAGGTGTTTTATTTGAAAATGCAAAAGGTGGTTTGCTTTGAAAATGCAAAAGGTGATTTGCTTTGAAAATGCTAAATGTGGTTTGCTTTGAAAATGCAAAAAGTGGTTTGCTTTGAAAATGCAAAAGGTGGTGGGCTTTGAAAATGCAAAAGGTGATTTGCTTTGAAAATGCAAAAGGTCGTTTGCTTTGAAAATGCAAAAGGTCGTTTGCTTTGAAAGTGCAAAAGGGACTTTGCTTTGAAAATGTTAAAGGGGGTTTGCTTTGAAAATGCAAAAATGCTGTTTGCTTGTAAAATGCAAAAGGTGGTTTGCTTTGAAAATGCTAAAACTGGTTTGCTTTGAAAATGCAAAAAGTGGTTTGCTTTGAAAATGCAAAAGGTGGTTTGCTGTGTTGCATTGAAATTGCAAAAGGTGGTTTGCTTTGAAAATGCAAAAGCTGGTTTGTTTTGAAAATGCGAAAAAAATTGCTTTGAAAATGCAAAATGTTGTTTCTTTGAAAATGCAAAAGGTGGTTTGTATTGAAAATACAAAAGGTGGTTTGTTTTGAAAATGCAAAAGGTGGTTTGCTTTGAAAATGCAAAAGGTGGTTTGCTTTGAAAATGCAAAAGCTGGTTTGTTTTGAAAATGCAAAAGGTGGTTTGCTTTGGAAATGCAAAAGGTCGTTTGTTTCCAAAATGCAAATGTTCGTTTGCTTTAAAAATGTAAAAGGTGGTTTGCTTTGAAAATGCAAAAGGTGGTTTGCTTTGAAAATACAAAATGTGCTTTGCTTTGAAAATGCAAAAGGTGATTTGCTTTGAAAATGCAAAGGTGGCTTGCCATGAAAATGCAAAAGGTGGTTTGCTTAGACTAGGTGGTTTGCTTTGAAAATGCATAAGGTGGCTTGCATTGAAGATGCAAAAGGTTGTTTGCTTTGAAATTGCAAAAAGTGGTTTGCTTTGAAAATGCAAAACGTGGTTTGCTTTGAAATGCAAAAGGTGGTTTGCTTTGAAAATTCAAAGCGTGGTTTGCTTTGAAAATGCAAAAGGTGGTTTGCTTTGAAAATGCAAAAGGTCGTTTGCTTTGAAAATGCAAAAGGTGGTTTGCTGTTTGCATTGAAAATGCAAAAGGTGTTTTAGTTTGAAAATGGAAAAGGTGGTTTGCTTTGAAAATGCAAAAGGTGATTTGCTTTGAAAATGCTAAATGTGGTTTGCTTTGAAAATGCAAAAAGTGGTTTGCTTTGAAAATGCAAAAGGTGGTTTGCTGGTTTGCAATGAAAATGCAAAAGGTGGTTTACTTTGAAGATGCAAAAGGTGGTGGGCTTTGAAAATGCAAAAGGTGATTTGCTTTGCAAATGCAAAAGGTCGTTTGCTTTGAAAGTGCAAAAGGTAGTTTGCTTTGAAAATGTGAAATGTGGTTTGATTTGAAAATGCAAAAAAGTGGTTTGGTTTGAAAATGCAAAAGGTGGTTTGCTTTGTAAATGCTATAAGTGGTTTGCTTTGAAAAGGCAAAAGGTGCTTTGCTTTGAAATTGCAAAAGGTGGTTTGCTTTGAAAATGCAAAAGGTGGTTTGCTTTGAAAATGCGAAAAAAAATTGCTTTGAAAATGCAAAAGGTGGTTTGTTTTGAAAATGCAAAAGGTGGTTTGCTTTGAAAATGCAAAAGGTGGTTTGCTTTGAAAATACAAAATGTTGTTTCTTTGAAAATGCAAAAGGTGGTTTGTATTGAAAATACAAAAGGTGGTTTGTTTTGAAAATGCAAAAGGTGGTTTGCTTTGAAAATGCAAAAGGTGGTTTGCTTTGAAAATGCAAAAGGTGGTTTGCTTTGAAAATGCAAAAGCTGGTTTGTTTTGAAAATGCAAAAGGTGGTTTGCTTTGGAAATGCAAAAGGTCGTTTGTTTCCAAAATGCAAATGTTCGTTTGCTTTAAAAATGTAAAAGGTGGTTTGCTTTGAAAATGCAAAAGGTGGTTTGCTTTGAAAATACAAAATGTGCTTTGCTTTGAAAATGCAAAAGGTGATTTGCTTTGAAAATGCAAAGGTGGCTTGCCATGAAAATGCAAAAGGTGGTTTGCTTAGACTAGGTGGTTTGCTTTGAAAATGCATAAGGTGGCTTGCATTGAAGATGCAAAAGGTTGTTTGCTTTGAAATTGCAAAAAGTGGTTTGCTTTGAAAATGTAAAACGTGGTTTGCTTTGAAATGCAAAAGGTGGTTTGCTTTGAAAATTCAAAGCGTGGTTTGCTTTGAAAATGCAAAAGGTGGTTTGCTTTGAAAATGCAAAAGGTCGTTTGCTTTGAAAATGCAAAAGGTGGTTTGCTGTTTGCATTGAAAATGCAAAAGGTGGTTTACTTTGAAGATGCAAAAGGTGGTGGGCTTTGAAAATGCAAAAGGTGATTTGCTTTGCAAATGCAAAAGGTCGTTTGCTTTGAAAATGCAAAAGGTGGTTTGCTTTGAAAATGCGAAAAAAAATTGCTTTGAAAATGCAAAAGGTGGTTTGTTTTGAAAATGCAAAAGGTGGTTTGCTTTGAAAATGCAAAAGGTGGTTTGCTTTGAAAATGCAAAAGGTGGTTTGCTTTGAAAATGCAAAAGGTGGTTTGCTTTGAAAAGGTGGTTTGCTTTGAAAATGCATAAGGTGGTTTGCTTTGAAAATGCAAAAGGTGGTTTGCTTTGAAAATGCAAAAGGTGGTTTGCTTTGAAAATGCAAAAGTTGGTTTGCTTTGAAAATGCAAAAAGGTTTGCTTTGAAAATGCAAAAGATGGTTTGCTTTGAAAATGCAAATGGTGGTTCGCTTTGAAAAGGTGGTTTGCTTTGAAAATGCAAAAGGTGATTTGCTTTGAAAATGCTAAATGTGGTTTGCTTTGAAAATGCAAAAAGTGGTTTGCTTTGAAAATGCAAAAGGTGGTTTGCTGGTTTGCAATGAAAATGCAAAAGGTGGTTTACTTTGAAGATGCAAAAGGTGGTGGGCTTTGAAAATGCAAAAGGTGATTTGCTTTGCAAATGCAAAAGGTCGTTTGCTTTGAAAGTGCAAAAGGTAGTTTGCTTTGAAAATGTGAAATGTGGTTTGATTTGAAAATGCAAAAAAGTGGTTTGGTTTGAAAATGCAAAAGGTGGTTTGCTTTGTAAATGCTATAAGTGGTTTGCTTTGAAAAGGCAAAAGGTGCTTTGCTTTGAAATTGCAAAAGGTGGTTTGCTTTGAAAATGCAAAAGGTGGTTTGCTTTGAAAATGCAAAAGGTGGTTTGCTTTGAAAATGCAAAAGGTGGTTTGCTTTGAAAATGCAAAAGGTGGTTTGCTTTGAAAAGGTGGTTTGCTTTGAAAATGCATAAGGTGGTTTGCTTTGAAAATGCAAAAGGTGGTTTGCTTTGAAAATGCAAAAGGTGGTTTGCTTTGAAAATGCAAAAGGTGGTTTGCTTTGAAAATGCAAAAAGGTTTGCTTTGAAAATGCAAAAGATGGTTTGCTTTGAAAATGCAAATGGTGGTTCGCTTTGAAAAGGTGGTTTGCTTTGAAAATGCATAAGGTGGTTTGCTTTGAAAATATAAAAGGTGGTTCGCTTTGAAATTGCAAAAAGTGGTTTGCTTTGAAAATGCAAAAGGTGGTTTGCTTTGAAAATGCAAAAGGTGGTTTGCTTTGAAAATGCAAAAGGTGGTTTGCTTTGAAAATACAAAATGTGCTTTGCTTTGAAAATGCAAAAGGTGATTTGCTTTGAAAATGCAAAAGGTGGTTTGCCATGAAAATGCAAAAGGTGATTTGCTTTGAAAATGCAAAGGCAAGTGAGGTTGCTTTTAAAATGTAAAGGCAAGTGCGTTTGGTTTGAGAATGCAAAGGCAAGTGCGGTTGCTTTGAAAATGCAAAGGCAAGTGCGGTTGCTTTGAAAATGCATAGGCAAGTGATTCAAAGTCAAATCTTGACCACTTCCTGTTTGCACTGTATATTGGTTTTAGAAAAATCACTTCCACTCACGGCTTCGATTTTTGGCCATATTACTCAGTCCCCCTCCAGCTGTCAGGGCCATAGATGAAAAATATAAGACTTATAAATGTTTAAATAATGTTGAAATTCTCTCTCCTGTCAATCATGCCATGGAGGACACGCCCCATCCGGTGGGAGGGGGGGGACTATAAACCCGGAAGTGTGGACTTGCCACAGTCGCTGCAAGATGGGGAGGGAGAGTTCACGACTCTCAGTCTGAGCAGTGAATAAACTGATCACTGAACACATGTCCGCTAAACTGTGGGTGTGGTTTTATGTGCTTTTATGTGGTTTATTTGGAACTGTGTTTGGAAGGAATAAATGTTTTTACGTGCCTTTTGAATGTGCCGCTAATTGAAAAGAGTGCCTTTTGACGGTGTCGCTAATTGAAATGTGTGCCTCTTGACTGTGCCGCTAATTGAAAAGTGTGCCTTTTGACGGTGCCGCTAATTGAAAACTGTGCCTTTTGACTGTGCCGCTAAGCTGTGCCTATATTTTAAAATGTAATTAGCTTTATAAATGTGGCTTGCGTTTTAATGTGGCTTGCGTTTTAAATCTGGCTTGCTGTGCAACCGTTTTTGGAAGGAAAAACAGTGATTAAACGTTTTATTAGATCAGGACTGTGTTTAATGCAAAATTCCCGCAAAATTGCCGCTCATTCCGTGACTTAGTGCAGAGATGGTGCTGAAAATGCAAAAGGTGGTTTGTTTTGAAAATGCAAAAGGTGGTTTGCTTTGAAAATGCAAAAGGTGGTTTGCTTTGAAAATGCAAAAGGTGGTTTGGTTTGAAAATGCAAAATGTGGTTTGCTTTGAAAAGGTGGTTTGCTTTGAAAATGCATAAGGTGGTTAGCTTTGAAAATGCAAAAGATGGTTGGCTTTGAAAATGCAAAAAGGTTTGCTTTGAAAATGCAAAAGATGGTTTGTTTTGAAAATGCAAATGGTGGTTCGCTTTGAAAAGGTGGTTTGCTTTGAAAATGCATAAGGTGGTTTGCTTTGAAAATGCAAAAGGTGGTTTGCCATGAAAATGCAAAAGGTGATTTGCTTTGAAAATGCAAAGGCAAGTGAGGTTGCTTTTAAAATGTAAGGGCAAGTGCGTTTGGTTTGAAAATGCAAAGGCAAGTGCGGTTGCTTTGAAAATGCAAAGGCAAGTGCGGTTGCTTTGAAAATGCATAGGCAAGTGATTCAAAGTCAAGTCTTGACCACTTCCTGTTTGCACTGTATATTGGTTTTAGAAAAATCACTTCCACTCACGGCTTCGATTTTTGGCCATATTACTCAGTCCCCCTCCAGCTGTCAGGGCCATAGATGAAAAATATAAGACTTATAAATGTTTAAATAATGTTGAAATTCTCTCTCCTGTCAATCATGCCATGGAGGACACGCCCCATCCGGTGCGAGGGGGGGGACTATAAACCCGGAAGTGTGGAATTGCCGCAGTCGCTGCAAGATGGGGGAGGGAGAGTTCACGACTCTCAGTCTGAGCAGTGAATAAACTGATCACTGAACACATGTCCCCTAAACTGTGAGTGTGGTTTTATGTGCTTTTATGTGGTTTATTTGGAACTGTGTTTGGAAGGAATAAATGTTTTTACGTGCCTTTTGAATGTGCCGCTAATTTAAAAGTGTGCCTTTTGACTGGGCCGCTAATTGAAAAGAGTGTCTTTTGACGGTGTCGCTAATTGAAAAGTGTGCCTCTTGACAGTGCCGCTAATTGAAAAGTGTGCCTTTTGACGGTGCCGCTAATTGAAAACTGTGCCTTTTGACTGTGCCGCTAAGCTGTGCCTATATTTTAAAATGTAATTTGCTTTATAAATGTGGCTTGCGTTTTAATGTGGCTTGCGTTTTAAATGTGGCTTGCTGTGCAACCGTTTTTGGAAGGAAAAACAGTGAATAAACGTTTTATTAGATCAGGACTGTGTTTAATGCTAAATTCCCGCAAAATTGCCGCTCATTCCGTGACTTAGTGGAGAGATGGTGCTGAAAATGCAAAAGGTGGTTTGTTTTGAAAATGCAAAAGGTGGTTTGCTTTGAAAATGCAAAAGGTGGTTTGCTTTGAAAATGCAAAAGGTGGTTTGGTTTGAAAATGCAAAATGTGGTTTGCTTTGTAAAGGTGGTTTGCTTTGAAAATGCGTAAGGTGGTTTGCTTTGAAAATGCAAAAGATGGTTGGCTTTGAAAATGCAAAAAGGTTTGCTTTGAAAATGCAAAAGATGGTTTGCTTTGAAAATGCAAATGGTGGTTCGCTTTGAAAAGGAGGTTTGCTTTGAAAATGCATAAGGTGGTTTGCTTTGAAAATATAAAAGGTGGTTCGCTTTGAAATTGCTAAAAGTGGTTTGCTTTGAAAATGCCAAAGGTGGTTTGCTTTGAAAATACAAAAGGTGTTTGCTTTGAAAATGCAAAAGGTGGCTTGCTTTTAATATGCAAAAGATGGTTTGCTTTTAAAATGCAAAAGGTGTTTTGGTTTTAAAATGGAAATGTTGGTTTGCTTTGAAAATGCAAATGGTGGTTTGCTTTGAAAATGTAAAAGGTGTTTTGCTTTGAAAATGCAATAGGTGGTTTGGTATAAAAATGCCCCAAAGTGGTTTGTTTTGAAAATGCAAAAGGTGGTTTGCTTTGGAAATGCAAAAGGTCGTTTGTTTCCAAAATGCAAATGGTCGTTTGCTTTAAAAATGCAAAAGGTGGTTTGCTTTGAAAATGCAAAACGTGGTTTGCTTTGAAAATACAAAATGTGCTTTGCTTTGAAAATTCAAAAGGTGATTTGCTTTGAAAATGCAAAGGTGGTTTGCCATGAAAATGCAAAAGGTGGTTTGCTTAGACTGGGTGGTTTGCTTTGAAAATGCATAAGGTGGCTTGCATTGAAGATGCAAAAGGTTGTTTGCTTTGAAATTGCAAAAAGTGGTTTGCTTTGAAAATGCAAAACGTGGTTTGCTTTGAAATGCAAAAGGTGGTTTGCTTTGAAAATGCAAAAGGTCGTTTGCTTTGCCAATGCAAAAGGTGGTTTGCTGTTTGCATTGAAAATGCAAACGGTGTTTTAGTTTGAAAATGGAAAAGGTGGTTTGCTTTGAAAATGCAAAAGGTGATTTGCTTTGAAAATGCTAAATGTGGTTTGCTTTGAAAATGCAAAAAGTGGTTTGTTTTGAAAATGCAAAAGGTCGTTTGCTTTGAAAGTGCAAAAGGTAGTTTGCTTTGAAAATGTTAAATGTGGTTTGATTTGAAAATGCAAAAAAGTGGTTTGGTTTGAAAATGCAAAAGGTCGTTTGCTTTGTAAATGATATAAGTGGTTTGCTTTGAAAATGCAAAAGGTGCTTTGCTTTGAAATTGCAAAAGGTGGTTTGCTTTGAAATTGCAAAAGGTGGTTTGCTTTGAAAATGCAAAAAATAATTGCTTTGAAAATGCAAAAGGTGGTTTGCTTTGAAAATGCAAAAGGTGGTTTGCTTTGTAAATGCAAAAGGTGGTTTGCTTTGAAAAGGTGGTTTGCTTTGAAAATGCATAAGGTGGTTTGCTTTGAAAATGCAAAAGATTGTTAGCTTTGAAAATGCAAAAAGGTTTGCTTTGAAAATCCAAAAGATGGTTTGCTTTGAAAATGCAAATGGTGGTTCGCTTTGAAAAGGTGGTTTGCTTTGAAAATGCAAAAGGTGGTTTGCCATGAAAATGCAAAAGGTGGTTTGCTTTGAAAATGCATTAGGTGGTTTGCATTGAAAATGTATAACGTTGTTTGCTTTGAAATTGCACAAAGTGGTTTGCTTTGAAAATGCAAAACGTGGTTTGCTTTGAAAATGCAAAAGGTGGTTTGCTTTGAAAATGCAAAAGGTGGTTTGCTTTGAAAATACAAAATGTGCTTTGCTTTGAAAATGCAAAAGGTGATTTGCTTTGAAAATGCAAAAGGTGGTTTGCCATGAAAATGCAAAAGGTGGTTTGCTTTGAAAATGCATTAGGTGGTTTGCATTGAAAATGCATAACGTTGTTTGCTTTGAAATTGCACAAAGTGGTTTGCTTTGAAAATGCAAAACGTGGTTTGCTTTGAAATGCAAAAGGTGGTTTGCTTTGAAAATTCAAAATGTGGTTTGCTTTGAAAATGCAAAAAGTGGTTTGCTTTGAAAATGCAAAAGGTGGTTTGCTGTTTTACATTGAAATTGCAAAAGGTGTTTTATTTGAAAATGCAAAAGGTGGTTTGCTTTGAAAATGCAAAAGGTGATTTGCTTTGAAAATGCTAAATGTGGTTTGCTTTGAAAATGCAAAAAGTGGTTTGCTTTGAAAATGCAAAAGGTGGTGGGCTTTGAAAATGCAAAAGGTGATTTGCTTTGAAAATGCAAAAGGTCGTTTGCTTTGAAAGTGCAAAAGGGACTTTGCTTTGAAAATGTTAAAGGGGGTTTGCTTTGAAAATGCAAAAATGCTGTTTGCTTGTAAAATGCAAAAGGTGGTTTGCTTTGAAAATGCTAAAACTGGTTTGCTTTGAAAATGCAAAAAGTGGTTTGCTTTGAAAATGCAAAAGGTGGTTTGCTGTGTTGCATTGAAATTGCAAAAGGTGGTTTGCTTTGAAAATGCAAAAGCTGGTTTGTTTTGAAAATGCGAAAAAAAATTGCTTTGAAAATGCAAAATGTTGTTTCTTTGAAAATGCAAAAGGTGGTTTATATTGAAAATACAAAAGGTGGTTTGTTTTGAAAATGCAAAAGGTGGTTTGCTTTGAAAATGCAAAAGGTGGTTTGCTTTGAAAATGCAAAAGCTGGTTTGTTTTGAAAATGCAAAAGGTGGTTTGCTTTGGAAATACAAAAGGTCGTTTGTTTCCAAAATGCAAATGTTCGTTTGCTTTAAAAATGTAAAAGGTAGTTTGCTTTGAAAATGCAAAAGGTGGTTTGCTTTGAAAATACAAAATGTGCTTTGCTTTGAAAATGCAAAAGGTGATTTGCTTTGAAAATGCAAAGGTGGCTTGCCATGAAAATGCAAAAGGTGGTTTGCTAGACTAGGTGGTTTGCTTTGAAAATGCATAAGGTGGCTTGCATTGAAGATGCAAAAGGTTGTTTGCTTTGAAATTGCAAAAAGTGGTTTGCTTTGAAAATGCAAAACGTGGTTTGCTTTGAAATGCAAAAGGTGGTTTGCTTTGAAAATTCAAAGCGTGGTTTGCTTTGAAAATGCAAAAGGTGGTTTGCTTTGAAAATGCAAAAGGTCGTTTGCTTTGAAAATGCAAAAGGTGGTTTGCTGTTTGCATTGAAAATGCAAAAGGTGTTTTAGTTTGAAAATGGAAAAGGTGGTTTGCTTTGAAAATGCAAAAGGTGATTTGCTTTGAAAATGCTAAATGTGGTTTGCTTTGAAAATGCAAAAAGTGGTTTGCTTTGAAAATGCAAAAGGTGGTTTGCTGGTTTGCAATGAAAATGCAAAAGGTGGTTTACATTGAAGATGCAAAAGGTGGTGGGCTTTGAAAATGCAAAAGGTGATTTGCTTTGCAAATGCAAAAGGTCGTTTGCTTTGAAAGTGCAAAAGGTAGTTTGCTTTGAAAATGTGAAATGTGGTTTGATTTGAAAATGCAAAAAAGTGGTTTGGTTTGAAAATGCAAAAGGTGGTTTGCTTTGTAAATGCTATAAGTGGTTTGCTTTGAAAAGGCAAAAGGTGCTTTGCTTTGAAATTGCAAAAGGTGGTTTGCTTTGAAAATGCAAAAGGTGGTTTGCTTTGAAAATGCGAAAAAAAATTGCTTTGAAAATGCAAAAGGTGGTTTGTTTTGAAAATGCAAAAGGTGGTTTGCTTTGAAAATGCAAAAGGTGGTTTGCTTTGAAAATACAAAATGTTGTTTCTTTGAAAATGCAAAAGGTGGTTTGTATTGAAAATACAAAAGGTGGTTTGTTTTGAAAATGCAAAAGGTGGTTTGCTTTGAAAATGCAAAAGGTGGTTTGCTTTGAAAATGCAAAAGGTGGTTTGCTTTGAAAATGCAAAAGCTGGTTTGTTTTGAAAATGCAAATGGTGGTTTGCTTTGGAAATGCAAAAGGTCGTTTGTTTCCAAAATGCAAATGTTCGTTTGCTTTAAAAATGTAAAAGGTGGTTTGCTTTGAAAATGCAAAAGGTGGTTTGCTTTGAAAATACAAAATGTGCTTTGCTTTGAAAATGCAAAAGGTGATTTGCTTTGAAAATGCAAAGGTGGCTTGCCATGAAAATGCAAAAGGTGGTTTGCTTAGACTAGGTGGTTTGCTTTGAAAATGCATAAGGTGGCTTGCATTGAAGATGCAAAAGGTTGTTTGCTTTGAAATTGCAAAAAGTGGTTTGCTTTGAAAATGTAAAACGTGGTTTGCTTTGAAATGCAAAAGGTGGTTTGCTTTGAAAATTCAAAGCGTGGTTTGCTTTGAAAATGCAAAAGGTGGTTTGCTTTGAAAATGCAAAAGGTCGTTTGCTTTGAAAATGCAAAAGGTGGTTTGCTGTTTGCATTGAAAATGCAAAAGGTGGTTTACTTTGAAGATGCAAAAGGTGGTGGGCTTTGAAAATGCAAAAGGTGATTTGCTTTGCAAATGCAAAAGGTCGTTTGCTTTGAAAATGCAAAAGGTGGTTTGCTTTGAAAATGCGAAAAAAAATTGCTTTGAAAATGCAAAAGGTGGTTTGTTTTGAAAATGCAAAGGTGGTTTGCTTTGAAAATGCAAAAGGTGGTTTGCTTTGAAAATGCAAAAGGTGGTTTGCTTTGAAAATGCAAAAGGTGGTTTGCTTTGAAAAGGTGGTTTGCTTTGAAAATGCATAAGGTGGTTTGCTTTGAAAATGCAAAAGGTGGTTTGCTTTGAAAATGCAAAAGGTGGTTTGCTTTGAAAATGCAAAAGTTGGTTTGCTTTGAAAATGCAAAAAGGTTTGCTTTGAAAATGCAAAAGATGGTTTGCTTTGAAAATGCAAATGGTGGTTCGCTTTGAAAAGGTGGTTTGCTTTGAAAATGCAAAAGGTGATTTGCTTTGAAAATGCTAAATGTGGTTTGCTTTGAAAATGCAAAAAGTGGTTTGCTTTGAAAATGCAAAAGGTGGTTTGCTGGTTTGCAATGAAAATGCAAAAGGTGGTTTACTTTGAAGATGCAAAAGGTGGTGGGCTTTGAAAATGCAAAAGGTGATTTGCTTTGCAAATGCAAAAGGTCGTTTGCTTTGAAAGTGCAAAAGGTAGTTTGCTTTGAAAATGTGAAATGTGCTTTGATTTGAAAATGCAAAAAAGTGGTTTGGTTTGAAAATGCAAAAGGTGGTTTGCTTTGTAAATGCTATAAGTGGTTTGCTTTGAAAAGGCAAAAGGTGCTTTGCTTTGAAATTGCAAAAGGTGGTTTGCTTTGAAAATGCAAAAGGTGGTTTGCTTTGAAAATGCAAACGGTGGTTTGCTTTGAAAATGCAAAAGGTGGTTTGCTTTGAAAATGCAAAAGGTGGTTTGCTTTGAAAAGGTGGTTTGCTTTGAAAATGCATAAGGTGGTTTGCTTTGAAAATGCAAAAGGTGGTTTGCTTTGAAAATGCAAAAGGTGGTTTGCTTTGAAAATGCAAAAGGTGGTTTGCTTTGAAAATGCAAAAAGGTTTGCTTTGAAAATGCAAAAGATGGTTTGCTTTGAAAATGCAAATGGTGGTTCGCTTTGAAAAGGTGGTTTGCTTTGAAAATGCATAAGGTGGTTTGCTTTTAAAATATAAAAGGTGGTTCGCTTTGAAATTGCAAAAAGTGGTTTGCTTTGAAAATGCAAAAGGTGGTTTGCTTTGAAAATGCAAAAGGTGGTTTGCTTTGAAAATGCAAAAGGTGGTTTGCTTTGAAAATACAAAATGTGCTTTGCTTTGAAAATGCAAAAGGTGATTTGCTTTGAAAATGCAAAAGGTGGTTTGCCATGAAAATGCAAAAGGTGATTTGCTTTGAAAATGCAAAGGCAAGTGAGGTTGCTTTTAAAATGTAAAGGCAAGTGCGTTTGGTTTGAGAATGCAAAGGCAAGTGCGGTTGCTTTGAAAATGCAAAGGCAAGTGCGGTTGCTTTGAAAATGCATAGGCAAGTGATTCAAAGTCAAATCTTGACCACTTCCTGTTTGCACTGTATATTGGTTTTAGAAAAATCACTTCCACTCACGGCTTCGATTTTTGGCCATATTACTCAGTCCCCCTCCAGCTGTCAGGGCCATAGATGAAAAATATAAGACTTATAAATGTTTAAATAATGTTGAAATTCTCTCTCCTGTCAATCATGCCATGGAGGACACGCCCCATCCGGTGGGAGGGGGGACTATAAACCCGGAAGTGTGGACTTGCCACAGTCGCTGCAAGATGGGGAGGGAGAGTTCACGACTCTCAGTCTGAGCAGTGAATAAACTGATCACTGAACACATGTCCGCTAAACTGTGGGTGTGGTTTTATGTGCTTTTATGTGGTTTATTTGGAACTGTGTTTGGAAGGAATAAATGTTTTTACGTGCCTTTTGAATGTGCCGCTAATTGAAAAGAGTGCCTTTTGACGGTGTCGCTAATTGAAATGTGTGCCTCTTGACTGTGCCGCTAATTGAAAAGTGTGCCTTTTGACGGTGCCGCTAATTGAAAACTGTGCCTTTTGACTGTGCCGCTAAGCTGTGCCTATATTTTAAAATGTAATTAGCTTTATAAATGTGGCTTGCGTTTTAATGTGGCTTGCGTTTTAAATCTGGCTTGCTGTGCAACCGTTTTTGGAAGGAAAAACAGTGATTAAACGTTTTATTAGATCAGGACTGTGTTTAATGCAAAATTCCCGCAAAATTGCCGCTCATTCCGTGACTTAGTGCAGAGATGGTGCTGAAAATGCAAAAGGTGGTTTGTTTTGAAAATGCAAAAGGTGGTTTGCTTTGAAAATGCAAAAGGTGGTTTGCTTTGAAAATGCAAAAGGTTGGTTTGGTTTGAAAATGCAAAATGTGGTTTGCTTTGAAAAGGTGGTTTGCTTTGAAAATGCATAAGGTGGTTAGCTTTGAAAATGCAAAAGATGGTTGGCTTTGAAAATGCAAAAAGGTTTTCTTTGAAAATGCAAAAGATGGTTTGTTTTGAAAATGCAAATGGTGGTTCGCTTTGAAAAGGTGGTTTGCTTTGAAAATGCATAAGGTGGTTTGCTTTGAAAATGCAAAAGGTGGTTTGCCATGAAAATGCAAAAGGTGATTTGCTTTGAAAATGCAAAGGCAAGTGAGGTTGCTTTTAAAATGTAAGGGCAAGTGCGTTTGGTTTGAAAATGCAAAGGCAAGTGCGGTTGCTTTGAAAATGCAAAGGCAAGTGCGGTTGCTTTGAAAATGCATAGGCAAGTGATTCAAAGTCAAGTCTTGACCACTTCCTGTTTGCACTGTATATTGGTTTTAGAAAAATCACTTCCACTCACGGCTTCGATTTTTGGCCATATTACTCAGTCCCCCTCCAGCTGTCAGGGCCATAGATGGAAAATATAAGACTTATAAATGTTTAAATAATGTTGAAATTCTCTCTCTTGTCTATCATGCCATGGAGGACACGCCCCATCCGGTGCGAGGGGGGGGGACTATAAACCCGGAAGTGTGGAATTGCCGCAGTCGCTGCAAGATGGGGGAGGGAGAGTTCACGACTCTCAGTGAATAAACTGATCACTGAACACATGTCCCCTAAACTGTGAGTGTGGTTTTATGTGCTTTTATGTGGTTTATTTGGAACTGTGTTTGGAAGGAATAAATGTTTTTACGTATCTTTTGAATGTGCCGCTAATTTAAAAGTGTGCCTTTTGACTGTGCCGCTAATTGAAAAGAGTGTCTTTTGACGGTGCCGCTAATTGAAAAGTGTGCCTTTTGACGGTGCCGCTAATTGAAAACTGTGCCCTTTGACTGTGCCGCTAAGCTGTGCCTATATTTTAAAATGTGATTTGCTTTATAAATGTGGCTTGCGTTTTAATGTGGCTTGCATTTTAAATGTGGCTTGCTGTGCAACCGTTTTTGGAAGGAAAAACAGTGAATAAACGTTTTATTAGATCAGGACTGTGTTTAATGCAAAATTGCCGCTCATTCCGTGACTTAGTGGAGAGATGGTGCTGATTGCGTCATTTCCGGTGAGTTCAGAGGTGGCGCTCATTGCGGAAGGGTCAAGTGGAGACACCGCCCTGAACCGTTAGTAACAGGATTCAGTATGGTTACCATATTCTGAAGTTACTTGGCATTTTATTATTGGTGCTGTGCGTGAGTGTGTGTCTGTGTTTGTGTGTCTTTATTTGTGTGAGTGTGTGTGTCTGTCTCTGTGTTTGTTTGTGTGTGTGTGTGTGTGTGTGTGTCTTTGTGTTTGTGTGTGTGTGTGTGTTTTGTGTGTGTGTTCCTGTGTGTGTCCCTGTGTGTGTGTCCCTGTGTGTGTGTGTCCCTGTGTGCCTCGCTGTGTGTGTCTGTGTGTGTGTGTGTGTGTGTGTGTCTCTGTGTGTGTGTTTCTGTGTGTTTGTCTCTGTGTGTGTGCTCTGTGTGTGTGTTTGTGTATGTGTGTGTCTCTATGTGTGTGTCTCTGTTGGAGTGCTTGGAGTGCTGTGAGGTTGGACTTGCTGCCTGCACTCTGCTTGGAGTGCTGTGAGGTTGGACTTACTGCCTGCACTGTGCTTGGAGTGCTGTGAGGTTGGACTTACTGCCTGCACTCTGCTTGCTGTGAGGTTGGACTTACTGCCTGCACTGTGCTTGGAGTGCTGTGAGGTTGGACTTACTGCCTGCACTGTGCTTGGAGTGCTGTGAGGTTGGACTTACTGCCTGCACTGTGCTTGGAGTGCTGTGAGGTTGGACTTGCTGCCTGCACTGTGCTTGGAGTGCTGTGAGGTTGGACTTGCTGCCTGCACTGTGCTTGGAGTGCTGTGAGTTTGGACTTGCATTGTTTTAAGACTTGTTCATATTTTAAACTTTAATAAATCCTTTTTCACCTTGCCATGTCTGCGTGTTCTTCATCACAATGGGTACGTAATGGGCAGGAATGGCTGCGCTGTCAGAGAGCCACTAAGAGTGCCTGGGGGGGAGGTTGAGGAGAGATGGACTGAATGCGTGGGGGGGGGGGAGGGGAAATGCAAGGAGCAGAGTTGGGGGGTGAAGGAAGGAGGGGTAACTGAGTGAACTGGCACCACACCAGCTGTAATTGACTGAAGTGCCAGCCCATCAGTCATGACTTAGTGAACTGCATGTCCAAGAATCCATTCAGTCCACAATGTCCATACTAGCCCTCTGGAAACCAGTCCCTTCAGCCCACAACACCCATACTAGCACTCCAGCGATCAACGCAAGGATAGACGTTCCTCGTTCATTGCTGTGATCTGTAAAAAGAGATGAAAATGTCTAAAATTGATTGTCCCTCTCCTCCTTCTCTCTCACAGACTCTGTCACCTGTTTTCAGTAGAATATCTGGCAGTTTCTGAGCTGCCAGCCCACCAGGCCTGAGTTTCTGAGCTGCCAGCCCAAGAATCCATTCGGCACACAAAACCGATGTTAGTGCTCCAGTAACCACCCCCCCCCCCCCTCCACTGGCCAGCAATATTGGAATTGGTGGAGAGGTGGAAAATTGCTTTGTGGGACCAGCCCTCCTGTGTGAAGCTGGGATCCAACGGGTCTCACTTAGTCTAGTATAGTTATACAAGAAGAAGTTTGGATGAATATCTTACTGTTTTTGCTACTACACTAAAGAAACTATTAATCAAGAGACTGTGTTTGGAAGATTTCCCTTTCGACGGCATTGAATGTCTCGGGGAGAGCTCGTGAATGCGTTTCGATTAACTCCTGAACCCCTGTCTTCAATCAGAGTGACTAAAGGAAAGAATCCTTGAAACGATATGAAAATCTGTCACTATAAGTACTGCCCCAGATTACTACTCCACAGTGTGTCACGCTATCAGTAATACTCCACAGTGTGTCCCTCCATCAGTACCACCACAGTGTGCCCCTCCATCAGTACCACCACAGTGTGTCCCTCCATCAGTACCACCACAGTGGGTCACTGCGTCAGTACCACCACAGTGTGTCCCTCCATCAGTACCACCACCACAGTGTGCCCCTCCATCAGTACCACCACAGTGTGTCCCTCCATCAGTACCACCACCACAGTGTGTCCCTCCATCAGTACCACCACAGTTTGTCCCTCCATCAGTACCACCACCACAGTGTGTCCCTCCATCAGTACCACCACAGTGTGTCCCTCCATCAGTACCACCACCACAGTGTGTCCCTCCATCAGTACCACCACCACAGTGTGTCCCTCCATCAGTACCACCACAGTGTGTCCCTCCATCAGTACCACCACCACAGTGTGTCCCCTCCATCAGTACCACCACAGTGTGTCCCCTCCATCAGTACCACCACAGTGTGTCCCTCCATCAGTACCACCACCACAGTGTGTCCCCTCCATCAGTACCACCACCACAGTGTGTCCCTCCATCAGTACCACCACAGTTTGTCACTGCGTCAGTACCACCACAGTTTGTCCCTCCATCAGTACCACCACAGTGTGTCCCTCCATCAGTACCACCACCACAGTGTGTCCCCTCCATCAGTACCACCACCACAGTGTGTCCCCTCCATCAGTACCACCACAGTGTGTCCCTCCATCAGTACCACCACCATTGTGTCCCTCCATCAGCACCACCACAGTGTGTCACTCCATCAGTACCACCACCACAGTGTGTCCCTCCATCAGTACCACCACAGTGTGTCCCCTCCATCAGTACCACCACAGTGTGTCCCTCCATCAGTACCACCACCACAGTGTGTCCCTCCATCAGTACCACCACAGTGTGTCCCCTCCATCAGTACCACCACAGTTTGTCACTGCGTCAGATCTGCCCATTGTTACCCCTCCATCAGTACTATCCCACTGTGTGTCACTCCATCAGTGGACGGAGAGAGGGCAGCCCAGAGAGGGGGAATAGAGAGCGTAGGAAATAGTAACAGTTCAGAGAGAGTGACAGCAGTGAGGACGGAGGGAGAGAGAAAGAGAGGAGGGAGAGGTGCTGCATCATTCGCCGTTTTATGTAGGTTTAGGACAATTCTGAGGCGGCAATGTTTCTGTTCTCTGAGTGTCGTGAGTCTTTGGGTCGTTCCCCCTCAGAGGTGATGAAGGAAGGCAGAGAATGTTATTGTCCCATGGTATAGTCAGATCTATTCCAGGCAAGCAGGGAGTGAATGGTTCCCGGGGTCAGTCAGCGGGAGTGTGGGGTTGAGGTCACAGTCAGTCAAGCCGCGATCATATTGAGTGGTGAAGCAGAGTGGAGGGATGGGGGGGCATTTTAGTCCGAGGTGATGTGTTGAGCTAATTCCTCTACCTGTGGACAAAGGTCGCCCAGTCCAGTCCACCTTCAAACTGGGCACCAGAAGCCCTGAGAGGGTCCCTGGAATTTGGCATTGCCTTGCTGAGTGAAACGGATTGAAGGATAATCAGACAACCAACATGAGGTGGAGAGTTGGATCTGATGGAGTTTGAAACAATATCCCCTTTGCTGGAACAATGCCGCCTCTCCCAATTTCCATCCCTCAGTATCTATCGCCACAATTCCCAGTCTTTGGAGTTTCTCAATCAATTCCCTGAATAAATCACAACCTGTCTCAGCAGGGATTTCACTCGGCTGATGTCATCTGTTTGTGAATCATTTCAAAATCTCTATTTTTAAACTCTGTTGAAACTTCACTGTCCCGGTGGAGACGGAAAATGGTATAAAATCACCAGGAATGTTCTGCCTCAGTATTTCATTCCGAGACATTACCGGTAGCTCACGGGGACACGTCGCTGGGCACAGAAAATGGGGCAGCATTTTTGGGAATATGCAGACGTGGAGAAAATCCTGTACGTGATCATTGCTGCCATTGGTGTCCCTGGTAAGTGAGCAGAACAATTCAAGTTGTATAATTCCATCCGTGTGTTAACTGGTGTTGACCTGATTCTCATCATGTTACAAGTTCCCAACTGATGATCGTTGTACAAGAATATGTGAAGAATATCAATCCTCACAGTGAAATATTTGTGAATTAATGCTGTGATATTTCTTATTTTCAGACAGCTGAAACTAAGCCCCTTTTTCTCTCACTGCTGCCGGCCGGGAGCCACTAGAATGTTGTTCTTGCCTTCAGTGTTGTCCCAGTGCTCGGGACAGGCAGGCAGGCATGCAGCTCTCCGGGACGGTGTGACTGGGGAGAGAGGGGTTCACGTTGTGAAGTTCACTGTGACTGAGTTATTGATCAGAGTGCACACCCGCTCCTGTGGACACTGTGTCTCACTGTGGAGTCTGTCTGTCACAATCGGATTCCACCCACAGCATTTTGGTCAATAATTGGATCGATCTCCTGAACCAGTGGCCGCGGATCTACCGGCGTGTGTGTGTGTGTGTTGTTACTTCACCTGCACCATCTTGAGTCTGCTGAGATTAGCCGCTGTATGTCTAAACTAACCCGACTAACTACCCCCCCCCCTGTCTCTGTGCTTTGGTACATATATCCCACACCATCCATACATGGGGATAATAGGTTGCATTCCTGGCACCGTCTGGATTTCGTGTGTGGGAATGAACTGCAGATGCTGGTTTAAATCGTAGATAGACACAAAGTGCTGGAGTAACTCAGCGGGACGGGCAGCATCTCTGGAGAGAAGGAAGGGGTGACGTTTCGGATCAAGACCCTTCTTCAGTCCCATTCCTTCTCTCCACAGATGCTGCCTGTCCCGCTGAGTTACTCCGCTTTCTGCGTCGACCGTCTGGACCAGAAGGGGTGGACTCTCATTTGCAACAATTGGCCTCTGCTTCAGGAGGGAAGTGTGAAGGGCACCTTGTGTGGGGAGGGAGAGAAAGAGGAATAT
>JAXLNO010000449.1:0-34309 GCA_038087875.1 Malacoraja senta | reverse complement strand
GTCTGATACCCCTCCAGACGTTCACATCTGTGTCAGGTGCGTAGAGATGGGGTTCCTAAGGGACCGTGCTAGGAACCTGGAGCAGCAACTCTATGACCTCTGTCTGATCAGGGAGAGTGAGGAGGTCATAGAAAAGAGTTATAGGGAGGTGGCCACTCCAAGACCACAGGAGGCAGACAAGTGGGTCACGGTTAGGAAGGGCAAGGGGCAGAGGCAGGGACTAGTGAGTACCCCGGTGGCTGTACACCTTGAAAATAAGTACTCCTGTTTGAGTACTGTTGGGGGGGACAGCCTTCCTGGGGGTAGCAACAGCGGCCGGGCCTCCGGCACAGAGACCAGCCCTATTGCTCAGAAGGGTAGGGAAAAGAAGAGGAGGGCAATAGTAATAGGGGACTCTATGGTTAGCGGGTCAGATAGGCGATTCTGTGGACGCAGTCAGGAGACCCAGATGGTAGTTTGTCTCCCTGGTGCCAGGGTCAGGGATGTGTCTGAACGCGTCCAAGATATCCTGAAATCGGAGGGAGAGAAGCCTGAGGTTGTGGTACATATAGGTACCAATGATATAGGTAGAAAAAGAGAAGAGGTCTTGAAAGGAGAATTTAGGGAGTTGGGAGGAGAGTTAAGGAGAAGGACTACAAAGGTAACAATCTCAGGATTACTACCTGTGCCACGCGATGGTGAGAGTAGGAATGGAGTGAGGTGGAGGATAAATGCATGGCTGAGGAACTGGTGCAGCGGGCAGGGATTCAAATTTCTGGATCATTGGGACCTCTTTTGGGGAAGGTGTGACCTGTACAGAAAGGACGGGTTGCACTTGAACCCAAGGGGGACCATATCCTGGCGGGGAGATTTGCAAAGGCTACTGGGGAGACTTTAAACTAGAACGGTTGGGGGGAGGGACTCAAATAGAGAAAGCTAGTGGAAAATGTGTGAGGCAGGAGGCAGAGAAGGGAAGCACTCGGACCCAAAATGTAGGGGAGAAAGAAGAAAAAGATAATAAACAGAGAATAAGTGGTGGTGGGTTTCTTAAATGTGTGTATTTTAATGCTAGGAGCATTGTAAGAAAGGTGGATGAGCTTAGAGCCTGGATTGACACTTGGAAGTATGATGTTGTGGCGATCAGTGAAACATGGTTGCAGGAGGGCTGTGATTGGCAAATACATATTCCAGGATTTCGTTGCTTCAGGGGTGATAGAATTGGAGGGGCAAGAGGTGGGGGTGTTGCATTGCTTGTCAAGGAAGATATTACAGCAGTGCTTTGGCAGGATAGATTAGAGGGCTCGTCTAGGGAGGCTATTTGGGTGGAACTGAGAAATGGGAAAGGCGTAGCAACACTTATAGGGGTGTATTATAGACCGCCAAATGGGGAGCGAGAATTGGAAGAGCAAATATGTAAGGAGATAGCAGATATTAGTAGTAAGCACAAGGTAGTGATTGTGGGAGATTTCAATTTTCCACACATAGACTGGGAAACACATTCTGTAAAAGGTTGAGATTTTTGTTTGGAGAAAGGCTAACTTTGAGGAGATGCGAAAGGATTTAAAAGGAGTGAATTGGGACATGTTATTTTATGGGAAGGATGTAGAAGAAAAATGGAGGACATTTAAGGGTGAAATTTTAAGAGTACAGAATCTTTATGTCCTGTTCGGTTGAAAGGAAATAGTAAAAATTGGAAAGAGCCATGGTTTTCAAGGGAAATTGGACACTTGGTTCGGAAAAAGAGAGAGATCTACAATAATTATAGGCAGCATGGAGTAAATGAGGTGCTTGAGGAGTATAAAGAATGTAAAAAGAATCTTAAGAAAGAAATTAGAAAAGCTAAAAGAAGATATGAGGTTGCTTTGGCAAGTAAGGTGAAAGTAAATCCAAAGGGTTTCTACAGCTATATTAATAGCACAAGGATAACAAGGAATAAAATTGGTCCATTAGAGAGTCAGAGTGGACAGCTATCTGCAGAGCCAAAAGAGATGGGGGAGATATTGGACAATTTCTTTTCTTCGGTATTCACCAAGGAGAAGGATATGGAATTATGTGAGGTAAAGGAAACAAGCAGACTGGCAATGGAAACTGTGAGATTCAAAGAAGAGGAGGTGCGGACACTTTTGAAAAATATGAAAACGGATAAGTCTCCAGGGCCTGACAGGATATTCCCTAGGACATCGAGGGAAGTTAGTGTAGAAATAGCAGGGGCTGACAGAAATATTTCAAATGTCATTAGAAACGGGAATAGCGCCGGAGGATTTGCGTACTGCGCATGTTGTCCCGTTGTTTAAAAAGGGTTCTAAGAGTAAACCTAGCAATTATAGACCTGTTAGTTTGACGTCAGTGGTGGGCAAATTAATGGAAAGGATACTTTAAAATAATATATATAAGCATCTGGATTAGCAGGGTCTGATTAGGAACAGTCAACATGGATTTGTGCCTGGAAGGTCATGCTTGAATAATCTTCTAGAATTTTTCGAAGAGGTTACTAGGGAAATTGATGAGGGTAAAGCAGTGGATGTTGTCTATATGGACTTCAGTAAGGCCTTTGACAAGGTTCCTCATGGAAGGTTGGTTAAGAAGATTCAATTGTTGGGTATTAATGGTGGAGTAGCAAGATGGATTCAACAGTGGCTGAGTGGGAGATGCCAGAGAGTAATGGTGGATGGCTGTTTGTCAGGCTGGAGGCCGGTGACTAGTGGGGTGCCTCAGGGGTCTGTGTTGGGTCCACTGTTGTTTGTCATGTACATCAATGATCTGGATGATGGTGTGGAAAATTGGATTAGTAAGTATGCAGATGATACTAAGATAGGTGGTGTTGTGGATAATGAAGAAGATTTTCAAAGTCTACAGAGAGATTTAGGCCATTTGGAAGAGTGGGCTGAAAGATGGCAGATGGAGTTTAATGCTGACAAATGTGAGGTGCTACATCTCGGCAGGACAAATCAAAATAGGACGTACATGGTAAATGGTAGCGAATTGAGGAATGCAGTTGAACAGAGGGATCTAGGAATAACTGTGCATAGTTCCCTGAAGGTGGAATCTCATGTAGATAGGGTGGTAAAGAAAGCTTTTGGTGTGCTGGCCTTTATAAATCAGAGCAAGAATATAGAAGTTGGGATGTAATGTTAAAATTGTACAAGGCATTGGTGAGGCCAATTCTGGAGTATGGAGTGCAATTTTGGTCGCCTAATTATAGGAAGGATGTCAACAAAATAGAGAGAGTACAGAGGAGATTTACTAGAATGTTGCCTGGGTTTCAGCAACTAAGTTACAGAGAAAGGTTGAACAAGTTAGGTCTTTATTCTTTGGAGCGCAGAAGGTTAAGAGGGGACTTGATAGAGGTCTTTAAAATTATGAGCGGGTTAGACAGAGTGGACGTGGACAAGCTTTTCCCATTGAGAGTAGGGAAGATTCAAACAAGGGGACATGACTTGAGAATTAAGGGACAGAAGTTTAGGGGTAACATTAGGGGGAACTTCTTTACTCAGAGAGTGGTAGCTGTCTGGAAGTGGTGGAGGCAGGTTCGATGTTATCCTTTAAAAATAGATTGGATGGGTATATGGACGGGAAAGGAATGGAGGGTTATGGTCTGAGTGCAGGTAGATGGGACTAGGGGGAAGTAAATTAAAAAAAAGTAAAAAATATTTTTAAAAAGTGTTCGGCACGGACTTGAAGGGCCGAGATGGCCTGTTTCCGTGCTGTTATGGTTATATGGTACTTTGGATCTGTCTTCAATAAGGAGGACACAAACAATCTTCCTGATATAGTAGTGGCCAGAGGATCTGGGGTGATGGAGGAATTGAAGGAAATCCACATTAGGCAGGAAATGTTGTTAGATAGACTGATGGGACTGAAGGCTGATGAATCCCCAGGGCCTGATGGTCTGCATCCCAGGATACTTGAGGAAGTGGCTATAGAAATTGTGGACGCATTGGTGATAATTTTCCAATGTTCTATAGACTCAGAATCAGTTTCTGTGGATTGGAGGGTAGCTAATGTTATCCCACTATTTAAGAAAGGCGTGAGAGAGAAAACAGGGAATTATAGACCAGTTAGCCTGACATCGGTGGTGGGGAAGATGCTGGAGTCAATTATAAAAGATCAGATAGCCAAACTTTTGGATAGCAGTAACAGGATCGGTCCGAGTCAGCATGGATTTAGGGAAGGGGAAATCATGTTTGACTAATCTTCTGGAATTTTTTGAAGATGTAACTAGGAAAATGGACAAGGGAGAGCCAGTGGATGTAGTGTACCTGGACTTTCAGAAAGCATTTGATAAGGTCCCACATAGGAGATTAGTGGTCAAAATTAGGGCACATGGTATTGGAGGTATAGTGCTGACATAGAGAAGTGGTTGGCAGACATGAAACAAGGAGTAGGGATTAACGGCTCCCTTTCAGAATGGCAGGCAGTGACTAGTGGGGCACCGCAAGGCTCGGTGCTGGGACCGCAGCTATTTACAATATACATCAATGATTTGGATGAAGGGATTCAAAGTAACATTAGCAAATTTGCAGATGACACCAAGCTGGGTGGCAGTGTGAACTGTGAGGAGGATGCTATGAGAATTCAGGGTGACTTGGACAGGTTGGGGGAGTGGGCAGAAGCGTGGCAGATGAAGTTTAATGCGGATAAATGTGAGGTTATCCACTTTGGTAGCAAAAACAGGAAGGCAGATTACTATCTAAATGGCGTCAAGTTGGGAAAAGGGGAAGTACAACGGGATCTGGGGTTCCTTCTACATCAGTGTATGAAAGTAAGCATGCAGGTACAGCAGGCAGTGAAGAAAGCGAATGGCATGTTGGCCTTTATAACAAAAATAATCGAATAGAGGAGCAAAGAGGTCCTTCTGCAGTTGTACAGAGCCCTAGTGAGACTACACTTGGAGTATTGTGTGCAGTTTTGGTTCTCTAATTTGAGGAAGGGCATTGTTGCTATTGAGGGAGTGCAGCGTACGTTTACAAGGTTAATTCCCGGGATGGCCGGTCTGTCATATGCTGCGAGAATGGAGCGGCTGGGCTTGTACACTCTGCAGTTTAAAAGGATGAGTGGGGATCTCATTGAAACATATAAGATTGTTAAGGGTTTGGACATGGTAGAGGCAGGAAACATATTCCCGATGTTGAGAGAGTCCAGTTCCAGGGGCCACAGTTTAAGAATAAGGAGTAAGCCATTTAGAACCGAGACGAGGAAACACTTTTTCTCACAGAGAGTGGTGAGTCTGTGGAATTCTCTGCCTCAGAGGGCGGTGGAGGCCGATTCTCTGGATGATTTCAAGAGATGGCTAGATAGGGCTCTTAAAAATAGCAGAGTCAGGGGATATGAGGAGAAGGCAGGAACGGGGTACTGATTGGGGATGATCAGCCATGATCACATCGAAGGGCTCGAAGGGCCGAATGGCCTACTCCTGCACCTATTGTCTATTGATTATTGTCTATTGATCCTGGACCTGTAACCATGAATTCATTCAACTCAGGCTAAAACAATATATGGGCTTTCGTGGGGCATTGGACATGTTCCCTCATGGTGGGCGAGTGGCGAAAGTGAAGACATATGACCTGGATAATTGGATCCAAGATTGACTTGGTTTAAGGAGGCAGAGGGTATTAGCATCAGGATAGTTTTGTGATTGAAAGGTATGGAATTGTAGTGGTTATCTGTTCGCAGTGGTCTTCAGCAGGGATCTGTCCTGGGCTTGTTGGTGGTTATGATATATATTAACGACCACTTTCCGTGCCGTCGGCATGCGAAGTACATTTGTACTGACATGGAAATTGTTGGTGCTCTGGGTCACGTGTAAGGCTATCAAGGCTGGTCAGCCTCACTTGGTGTATTGTGTGCAGGTCGACACGCTCAAGGAAGGATGTGTTTATGCTGGAGAGGGAACAGAGGAGATTCATCGGGTTGGAATCGGATTAATTGATTCATTGAGTCTGAAGTAGGGTCTCGATCGAAACATCACCCATTCCTTCTCTGCCTGTCCCGCTAACTTACTACAGCATTTGTTGTCTACCTTCGATTTAAACCAGCAGCTGCACTACAGTGAGAAATTCGGCACAAGATCTCAATTTTCCAGGTGTATGTGCGTAAGAGGATCTTTGCCTGGACAAATAGCTGGGCGTATTCCACCGAGAAAAAGCCTTGACTGAGGTGAATGATAGTTTCCCTGACGAATCTAATTCAAGCAATGCCTCAACATGATAGACAGTTAATAACAGTGAACCTCGCGATTCCAACAGGGCCAACACTGATTCACCAGAAACTTCAGTCACTGACAAGTCAGAGAGAGTTATGGCACAGATTTCTTTCTCTGAAGATTGCCCATAAATTTTGATAACAATCCTGGTCAGCACATTGATACCACATTTCAATACTTAAGATCATAATATCATAAGTGATAGCAGTAAAATTAGGCCGGTCGGCCCATCAAGTCCACTCCGCCATTCTATAATGGCTGACCTAACTCTCCCTCCTAAACCATTCTCCTGCCTTCTCCCCAAAACTGCTGACTCCCGTACTAATCAAGAATCTATCTATCTCTGCCTTAAAAATATCCACTGACTTGGACTCCACAGTTTATTGTGACAAAGAATTCACACAGATTCACCAGCCGCTGACGAAATTAACTTTCTCATCATCTCCTTCCTAAAAGAAAGTCCGTTAAATCTGAGGCTATGACCTCTAGCCCTATAGAGCCTCAACATTACATCCCTGTTTTGTACACAAGCTCTCTTGAGTTTGCTTTCTTTACTACCAATTAGACTCGCAGATAAACTTTTTGGGACTAGTTTTAACTAGATTTAGATAAATCCATTTAAAATCAATTGAATAAGTAACTGGGTGTTTTCGTCCGAGACAAAACTCCTGGCTGAGGTCAATGCTAGTTTGTCTGACGCGACTCCATGACTAATTCATTATTTTTTTAATTAACTTCTCTTTTGAAAAGCAAGGAGAGGGAAGAATTTCCTTTCATATTTGTCTTCACTCCTTACAATGCTATGTACGACAGTGATCGCAACTTCTACTGAAGTGTGGATGGCCGTGGGCTCACTAGAAGCTCATCCGCCCTTTGTATTTGTATTTGGACCAGCTGGGGTCCACAGCCCCCTCCTCGCCTAGCAAACCAGGTGGGGGACGGTTTAGTCGCCGACTATAGGACCATGGGGCAGGTAGCATGGGATTACATGGTACCCGTGGCGGGTTAAACTCCCCCGATCTGACCATGCTTCAACATGGTGGCTAGTTAATAACAATGATGTCATAACTCCAGCAGGGGGCAGACCTGAGTTAACCAAAGGCAGTGGTCAGTGACAGGACAAGCAGGTTCAGCGGCACATATATCCTTCTCTGATGGAACCCCGTGTGTTTTTATGACAATACTGGTCATCAAATTCCCACCAGTTTTCAAAATCTCTGATTTAATTAAGTCTTGGCTAACTGGTGGAATCTAAACTCATATTGTGGCGTGTTTCTGCGGTGCAGATGGGGTTAAGGTGTTTTAGTTAATCTGGCAGTCTGTGTCTTGGTTGTATTGTGCTCCTGTGTTGGATGTGTTCAGGGTTCTGACATCTCCAGCTGACCACTTGACTGTGAAGCTTCCCATCAGGTGAGATTGGTGCTGGTATAAAACTTTAGTTCCCCTACAGTTCATCATTACGGTCAATCTTTGCATCGATTTACAACTTAAATATGTCACCCACATAAGAAGCAAGGAATCCATATGTTTTACCTTGGTGATTCGCAACAACGATATCTTTCAACACTGTGTTCAACCAGAAGGGGTGATGGAATCTTTCATCCAGTATGGCACCATCTCTCAGTGACAAAGTCTGGGATTCATCACTAATTCTGCGAATATTAAATAACCGATTATAACCTGTGCGTCGACATGTTTATGTGACTTTACAGATCCGTGCAGAGTTTAACTGAAGAGCATGTCCTACCTCTTCTTGTGACCAGCTTCCTCCTGAAATAAATAAAGCAGAAATTGACTGAGGGAAGAACAAGTTCACTCAAGTTATTTCACATAGTTGAAAATAATAATTTTCTGACTCGCGCTCACGTTGACACACAGAAGACATTACATTGATGGCACCAATGCAGGAGGGTTGTTAAATGTTTGTGAAAATTATGCTATATCTCAGAGGAGGCAATGTGCAGGATGTGGTGGAGACGCCCCTCAAAATAAGGGAAGGGATCCCACACCAGTGGGCCACATGAGTGGCAAGGATGGGGGATAAATTAATGAGATTTGAGCAATGTATGTAGACTGTATTAAATAATTGGTATCGCCTCCGAAAATGTCGGATGCATTTTTTTTGCACGGTTCATGTATTGTATATATTTATTACCTGATTAAAGTATTTTGAAATTTAAAAAAAAGGAAAGTCTGGACGTGTTGTGAATTTTCTGCTGAATAATGTCATATGGTCATAAGTGATAGGAGCAGAATTAGACCATTCAGCCCATCATGACTACTCCACTATTCAATCATGGCTGACCTACCTCTCCCTCCTAACCCCATTCTCCTGCCTTCTCCACATAACCTCAGACACCCATACTAATCAAGAATCTATATATATCTGCCTTAACCTCCACTGACGACCTCCAGAGCCATCTGTGGCAAAGAATTCCACAGAGTCACCACCCTCTGACTAAAATTCCTCCTCATGTCCTTCCTAAAGAAATGTCCTTTAATTCTGAGGATATGACCTCTAGTCCTAGACTCTCCCACTAGTGGAAACATCCTCTCCACATCCACTCTATCCAAGCCTTTCACTCTTCGGTCAGTTTCAATGATGTCCCCGCTCATTTTTCTAAACTCCAGCGAGTACAGGCCCAGTGTCGAAAAACGCTTATCATATGTTACCCAACAATAAGCTGTTAATCATAATTGGTTGGAGGAATTTAAGATTAATGATGGATTAGATTGGGTACGGATGGAGAATGTATCACCGGTTCTGCAGATACCAAAACACAAATGTAAAATTCAAAGTGGCCTGGAGCAAATCCTGTCAGAAATTCAGTGATCAGAATGTGGAATTTGTGGTCACAGGTCTGGTCGATGCAGATGGTAATGTAACGTAAGATCACGTATCAGGATCAGGGAACCACAAAGGGTGCGAGGCACTGGTCGGGTACAGGTTGCTGTCATCAAGCAATTTGTTTTGCAGTACAAAAACTTGCAGGAGTAAATTAAAAGGAAAATCAGCAGAACTAAACAGAGTCACGAGTCACGACAAACAAGATAATCCCCAGAGATACAACAAGTATATTAATAGCAAAAGAATAACTCAGGAGAGAATGGGTCCCTCTGAGGTCAAAGGGACAACTAGAGAGAGAATAAGTGTGGAGAAAAGAACTGTATATGCTGGTTTAAATCAAAGGTAGACACAAAATGCTGGAGTAACTCAGCGGGTTTAGGCAGCATCTCTGGAGAGAAGGAACGAGTAAACGCTGCTCTTTCTTAGTGAGAATCTGGTGCAGTTCAGCAAACTGGGTTGTGATCTGTGACTGAAAGTTGTTGTGTGACTGATCCTGTCAGATGAAAGGTAAAGATCAATATATTATGTCATTCTCCTGCATATCTTCATGAAATGGAAGGTCGCATAGGCAACCCAATATCGAGACATGGAGTGTAGACAAAGGCCCTTCAGCCCACAATGCCCATGCTTGCCACTGTACCTACCTACACCGCTCCCATTTGCTTGCATTTAATCCGTAGCTTTCATTATCCTAGCAATTCAAGGGCTGACTGAAAGCTACTGGAATGTTGAGAAAGTAATCTGCATTACCCTCCTTTCTATTCCCACAATCCAATTCCTTGTACCCTATTCCATTTCACATGCCCATTATTTCCCACTCATTCGCCCTCCACTCACATTCACTGTCCATGTCAGTACACTACCCCCAATACCATGTGCTCTAATTTTGCTCACTAATCTCCCATGTGGGACTTTAAAGGCTTTCTGAAAGTGCAGGTACACTACGTCCACTGGCTCTCCCATCTCCATTTTCCTAGTTACATCCTCAGAAAATTCCAGAAGATTAGTCAAGCATGATTTCCCCTTCGTAAATCCATGTTGACTCGGACCAATCCTGTTACTGCTATCCAAATGTGCCGCTAATTCATATTTTATAATTGACTCCAGCATCTTTCCCACAACTGATGTCAGGCTAACTGGTCTATAATTCCCTGTTTTCTCTCTCCCTCCTTTCTTAAAAAGTGGGATAACATGAGCTACCCTCCTATCCACAGCAACTGATCCTGAAACTATAGAACATTGGATAATTATCACCAATGCGCCCACGATTTCCAGAGCCACTTCCTTAAGTACCCTGGGATGCAGACCATCACGCCCTGGGTAGAAGGCAGGTGAATGGAGTTGAGAGGGTGAGCAAGATCAGCCTTGATTGAATGGCGGAGTAGACTTAATGGGCCGAATGGTCTAATTCGTCTAGTATGAATTATGAGATAGCAGGGCTTGTTTGTATGAGGGACGTTGGAAAAATATAGGAATTGATAAAAGTTGCATTTTCGCAAATATATCGCTCCCAATGTAGTGACTGCAGTTTCATTGAACAAGATTGAAACATAACCCCTGACCTTCAGAAATAACACGATGTCTGTTTGTTCCATTCGTCCCTGCAGATTTGAGAGTTCCTCCTCAATAGAGTTTAAATTCTCTTGAATGTCTTGAAGATTTTTCTCCATTGGACTTAGAATCTTCTCCTCATCCTCCTTGATCTCTCCGAGAATGCGCTGCTCTTTCTTCACGAGAATCTGGTGCAGTTCAGCAAACTGAGATGTGACGTGAGACTCGAGGCTTTGTGACTTCTCCTGTTAAATGAAAGGTGAATATTGATCTAATATATTACTGTATTTTATTTCGTTGTTAAGTAGAAGGTGACCATTTGGCACATCGATATCTATGCTGTTCCTTAGAATAACCCCATTCATCTCATTTCCTCACGTTTCCCAGAAACACAATGGCCCTCACGTCCACATTAACTCCCACTGACTCACAGATCACCCACCTTCAGCAGGTTAATTACAGCAAGCAATTAAACCAACATGTCTGGGAGATATGGGTGGAACTCGCGCTGGTCACGGGGAGAACGTAGAAACATAGACAAAAGATGCAGGAGTAGGCCATTCATCCCTACAAGCCAGCACCGCCATTCAATATGATCAGGACTGATGATCCAGAATCAGTACCCCGTTCCTGCTTTCTCCCCATATCTCCTGATCAGGCATGAGACAGGAAAAAACTGAATAAAGAGGAAGAGTGATGGGGGTCCAGGGGGCAGCGCCCCTGGTGGCAGTAAAAATAGGCAGCACCCCCCTCCTCATGCGGAGAATTTTTTGATAAATATACCTTGAAATGACACAATTTCCTTGTTTTTTTACCCTTAAAGTATACTGTAAGAGGGATGGGGGTGCGCAGAGTTGTGTGAGAGAGGGAGGGCAGGGTGGTGCGAGGACAGACTTGTTCCAGGGGAGGGGTAGGGGGAGAGTTGTGCCAAGGGAGGTAAAAGGTTTGGTGGTAAGGAGTGGACTGTTGTACCATCGGAGGGGGTGGGGTAGGGGAGAGTTGTACCAGGGTAGGAAGTGGTGTGATGTGCCATGGGAGTTGGGGGCGGGGGGTAAGGGGAGAGTTGTACCAGGGGAGGGACGGGGCGGGATACCAATGAAGGGAGTTGGTCGGGTGGGTGGGGTGGGGGGGGGGTAGGGGGAGTGTTGTACTAGGTGAGGGGTGAGGGGACATGCAAGCGTCACGTAGACAATACCAGAAGTCAGGGTCGAACCGAATTCACCGGAGCAGCGAAACAGCGCAACTAACTGCTGCCACGCTACGCTGTAATGCATTAACCAAAATACAAAACTACACAACACGATCAGTTATGCCACACAGCAAGGCCTCACCCGGACTTGGGAAATCTTCTGCTTCTGTTGCTCTTCCATTTCCTGGATGGCTGATTTATTTTTTGTCAGAGATTGTATGGATGATTTAACCTGATCCTGGGAATCAGAGAGAAAGGGGGTTAGATAATAAATATCCAACTATACATTCAAGCAAGTGATCGTAGTCGGTTTGCTTTTACCGTGTAGGTTTCAACAGCTTCATCCATCTGCATGAAACGATGTTTTCTGTGTTCTCGCCCAGCTGCACAAATCACACAGATCAGTTTCTTGTCCGTTTCACAAAACAGCTTCAGTTCTTCCTGATGTTTGTCGCAGTGATGTTTACTTCCCTTCTCTTCCGTATTCAGGCTCAGTGTTCGAACTTTCTCAACCAGTCTCGCCAAGGCCCGATTACCTTTGAGGGTGCGGTCAGCAAACTCCTCTCTACATTCCGGGCAGGTGTTTTTCTCCTCCCTGTCCCAACACTGTGTGACACAGGAGCGGCAGAAGTTGTGCCCACACTCCAGGATAACCGGATCGGTGAAGAAATCCAGGCAGATGGCACAAATTGCCTCCTCTGTTAAATTATCGACCTGCTCTTTAGAAGCCATTTTAACTCCTGCCACTTCCTGGTTTGAAACTGCTTTCACTGATTGGGAGCTGCTGATCCCTTGTGATCCCTCTGTACCGCGAGTGTCTACCGCGCACGCTGCCGTCTCCAGCACATTTGCTGGTGGTTTTCAGGGTGAACGTGTTCTGGGTGACCGTGTCCTGACCTCAAATACTCATGGAGGGTTTAGTGAGATGTTAAACAGACCGGTATATAAATGTAAACGCAGGGAATGTTATGGGACAGTTTAGAGCCGGAAAGAAAATGACGGCCAAAAAAGAAACTAACTGGGGTGTAAAACGATGGTTAAATATAAACTGAGAGTGAAGTCAAGTCGGATTTATTGGCATCTGCACAAGTACTGCGATGAACAGCTGCGATGAAAATCTCATCGCCGTTTCAGCAGCATCACACGCACAAATACTCAGTGCTACAGAAAATATAAATTAAACGCAAATTACAACCACATTACACATAAATTCTGCAAGTTAGTAAAAACAAAATTAAAAACTGCTCCAAAGATAAGGTTTTAATGCAAAACACAATTAAAAATAAACAGGTCCATGGCAGTGCAGGCGGTAGTGCAACTCGTGTGCGTTGGAAATGCCGCACCAGGCCATGATGCGAACAGTCAGGATACATTCTACAGCGCTTATGTGGAGGTTTCTTCGAGTATCAGGTTATATCCCGGAATATCCACAATACGAAGAGACAATCCGTATGGAACAAAGAACAGTACGCATAGGAGCAGCCTTTCGGCCCACAGTGTCTGTGCTGAATATGATCCCAAGACCAACTCTTACCTGCTTGAACATAATCTATATCCTTCAATTACCTGCATACTCACGTACCTATCCAACAATCTCTTCACCGCCTGTCTCGTATCAGCCTCCACCACCATCCCTGGCAGCGCGTTCCAGAAACTCACCATCATTGGGGTAGAAAACCTGCCTCGCACATCTCCTGTAAACTTTGCCCCTCTCATCCTATAGCTATGCTCTCTACTATTAAATATTTCCCTCTCGGTAAAAGGTTCTGATTGTGTACCCTGCCCACCCCTCTCATAATTCGATAGACTTCCATCAAGTCTCCCCTCAACCTCCGGCCGTCCGGAGAAAACTTTCCATAGTCGGTCTGACCTCTCCATTCCCTCAATGAAATCATAATTCTGGTAAACCTCCTCTGCATCGTTGCCAAGTACTGCGGACCCGGTGGGCTGAAGGGCCTGTTTCCGCGCTGTATCTCTAAACTGAAGTTAATCACCTCAAATCCTTTTTAAAATACTAGTCTGAGGATCGATGATCATAACACTCCTCAATTGTTGTTTAAGAATGATACAGTTCCAAATGGCTGAAGCTCAAAATGTCCTTTGAAATGGCCGAGAAAACCATTCAGAGGCCAATGAGGGGTGCGCCATAAATACTGGTCCTGCCCCGACACCCAAACCCATCACACCGGAAATGCGCATCTATTTAAATTAATTCCTTAATAAGGACAAATCCTTAAAAGGAATTAATTTAAACAGATTAAGGAATTACAGAAGCAGTTTATCCGCTCCAGTGATCTGGGTTTATATTAACTATTAATGTTAAATAGATTAAGGATATTTAATGATTAATTAATAAGGTTATTAATACGGCACCGGTTTCCAGCAGCAGGTGGCGACCCTGCGCCACGAAACTGCATAAATCTTTAATCCGCTCGGCATCCCTCTGGCGATTGGAACCGCCACTCCAATGAGCACAACAATACTTCAGGTACAAGTAAGTAAAGCTTAATGAGGCGAGGATGTTTATAACTGACGCAGTTATTCATTAATTAATAGTAATAAGAGCGCAACTTTTTAGACATCCAGGCAGCTTGCCGACCCTCCTGTTCTTTTCTCTCGACATCCCAGATTGCGTTCCTGTCACCGCCGCTCCTCCCACCACGTCGGTGACGGCCTCCAGCACAGGAACCTGTTAATTCTCTCTGCTCCAGGATTACTTTTCCCGCGGGTTCACGGGTGATGCATCGACCGTTCCTGCAGCTCCTGCTTCCAGCAGCAGGTGGAGATCCTGCGCCGCGAAACTGCACAATCCTTCAGCCCGCTCGACACCACTCTGGTGATGGGAACCACCACCACAATGAACGGAATTTCATCACATGCCTCTGTTGGAATGGCGGAGGCCCTAATGCGTCAAGAAAAAACAAGTTCTAGTCCAAAGATAGACACAAAATGCTGGAGTAACTCAGCTGGACAGGCAGCATCACCGGAGAGAGGGAATGGATGACATTTCTGGCCGAGACCCTTCTTCAGAGACCTCGACCCGAAACGTCACCCATTCTCACTCTCCAGAAATGCTGCCCGTCCCTCTGAGTTACTCCAGCATTTTGTGTCTATCTTCGGTTTAAACCAGCATCTGCAGTTCCTTCCTAAAAAGTTCTAGTCCAATTAGGTGGCACGGCAGCGTAGCGGTAGAGTTCCCGCCTCACAGCCCCAGACACGCGGGTGCGATCCTGACTGCGGGTGCTGTCTGTACGGAGTTGATACGTTCTCAATGTGGCCGCGTGGGTTTTCTCCGGGAGCTGCGGTTTCCGTCTACATTCCAAAGACGTAGAGGTTTGTGGGTTATTTGCCTTCTATAATGTCCCCCGTGTGTAGGGTAGAACTAGTGTATGGATGATCGCTGTGTAAGAAGGAACTGCAGATGCTGGTTTAAACCGAGGATAGACACAAAATGCTAGAGTAACACACCAGGCCAGGCAGCATCTCTGGAGTCCGCTGACTGGGAATGGACTCTGGCTACTCGCCTTTTCCCTGACATGGATTCAGAGAAGCGGAGAAAGGGAAGGGAACAGTCGGAGCTCAAGCGGTGAAAGTGGGAGCCGGTTCCAAACAGGCAGTGAGGAAGATGAGACATTAAAGTGGTGAACGAGGGCAGGAAGCAGCGCTGATACAAACATGATGTAGCCGAGGGTGAGAGAGAGAGGCGAGGGAGCGGTCTGGCTGTGACTGAAATAAACAATGCTCCACTTATCCTACAGACAGGAAGACGGAGCCTGATTCCTGCGGGTTTTCACCTGGAACCTGGAATTTCTTACGCACCTAATCTTTAAAACATCCGTTCCAAGGAAAATGTATCTGGCGTTGAAAGTGGAAATGCTGCAGACATAATATAAACGCGATATCGCGACGGATTTTAAGACCCGGGGGAGCCCGGAGCTCAGGACCCGCCGCCCGCGGCTGCTGCTGAACCCGCGGGAAGGGCGATTGTTTCAATCTTTATATTTTCACAAAAGTAATTTCTGTTCCGTTGCCGGACGCGGTTAGCGCGTTAAAATGAACGGATCGACAGACAGCTCTGATTTCAGTTGCAGTTTATTTCACTCTTCCCACATTTACATTCCCCCTGGCTTTATTTCCGCGCTCACTGGGGTTTCACGACACGGAATTTGGGGATTAAATGGGAGCCGTTCGTTCAGCGCCGACCTGTTGTCCACCGGGTTTCTGCTCCACAGCCCCTGAGCCCCGCTCCTGACGCCGGTCCCGGGACCCGACCCTTTTACACAACCGGAGCGGAACCGGAGCAGATTCTCAGCCACTGGTTTTCATCCCAAGTCCAGAAGAAAGGATAAAGTTTCTCCGTGAATTTATTCCCAGTGAAGGTGTGGAGATGGGACTTGGTGTCCGCGTCGTAAAATGAAACTGTCCCGGACTCGTAACTGAGATAAACTCCCACCCTCCCGGGGTTGGGACAGGCAGGGAGAGGGGATTGAGGGGAGGTGACTGCAACAAATACGTCATCCCACCGCCCGATGCTCCAGACTCCAGTCTCCGGGGTCAGTGTGACCCGTCTCTTCCTCTCCACAGACTCTGCGGCGACTCCCAGACTCCAGCCCCGATTCCCCGCCATCTCCACCTCCCAGTAATGTCTCCCCGATGTGAATCCCTCCGATCCCAGCAAACACGCTCCGACTGTAAACCTCTTCCCGGTGTCAGGGAGACTCCTCCGGGTCCGGGTCCCCCTCACACTCTTCCGATCCTCAGACACCGTTTCCACATCCAGGGTGACGGAGACTGGGGGGTAGAATCAGAGAATCAGAGAGTCCCCGGGGATCGGGGGGGGGGGCGACTCTGGCAGAGCGGCCCGGGACCTCACCTGGAAAGACTGTCTATGTTCTTGCATGGAGTCGTGGGGGGAGGTAAACGGACAGGTGTTGCATCTCCTGCGGTTGCGCAGTGGGTGGTTTGGGTGGGAAGGGACGAGTTGACCAGGGAGTTACGGAGGGAATTGTCTCGGCTGTAGGCAGAAAGTAGAAAGGGGTGGAGAAGGGAAGATGTGGCCAGTAGTGGGATCCCGTTGGTGGCGAAATTGTTGGATGATTATATGCTGTTTAATATTTATTAACTAATATTATAACCTACCAGTGGGCATAATGTTGTAAACATATAACGTCGCCTTCGACGGCCTTGACATCTGTGTCTCAATATCTCTTTGTATGTTTCAGTGATATTTGGTATGCGTGCCTGTGTATCTGTATGTGTGTGTGTGTGTGTGTCTGTGTGTGTGTGTGTGTGTGTGTGAGTGTGTGAGTGTGTGAGTGTGTGAGTGTGTGTGCGTGTGTGTGTGTGCGTGTGTGCGTGTGTGCGTGTGTGTGTGTGTGTGTGTGTGTTTGTATGTGTGTGTTTGCCATGCTGTCAACGTTGCTTGGAATAGTGATCACAGGCACAAATTCGTCACTGGTACATAGATTTGAAAGCATGTTTGTTGCATATCGGTATAGGTGGCTGTACGTTTTAATTAAAGTGTCCATTATCTAGCGATCTCCTTTACATGAGAAAAACAAATTATATCAACATTACCTTGTGGAGTACCACTGGAAATTTTGCTCAACGTTTCGTTCAATAGAAATGGTTGATCGAATTTTGCAACTACCAGTGCCCAATCTTCCACAGAGAACGTGTATTCCTCATTACTAACCCTATAAATATAAGCAGCTGGGTTACAGAATGAACAACAATGATTTTCTGAGTTATTTTGTAAAATCATGCATGGTTTCAACGAAGAACATTTCCTACCTCCTCTTCCGACTAATTTCCTCCTGAAATCAATAAAAGACAAATTATAATTGATTTACACAGCATACACAACCCACAGCGGGATGTTCTACTAATTGTTGCAACCTGTTGTAAATTCTGCAGTATCACACCTTCTGACGCACAGATAACACGGGAATGTTGCAGAAAGGATGAGGGACCACAGGACAAAGAAGAAAGAGGAAGAAAATGTAGTCTGTCAAAAATACTTCAATCGACAGGAAAGGTGTACCACACGGGACATATTTACTTGCAACTCTAAAATGGATTTTCGTGTCAGTTTCAAGGTAATATTTAACTTGGGAAACAGAGGAATAATCACCCATTTGGTGTCAAGGTCTCCACTTATTCCCGAGAAGTTGCGCATTTTCTGTGGGCACTTGGATTGGCCTGAACCGGAAATAAATTCTCACCATTAGAAATAACGCACTGTCTTTTTGATCCATCCGTTCCTGTATCTTTGTGAGTTTCTCCTGCACGGAATTTAAGTTCGCTTGAATTACTTGAAGATTTTTCTCCATTATATCTAGACTCTTCGCCTCTGCTTCCCTGAGGGCGTTGAGTAAACGCTGATCTTCCTCAGAGAGTATCTGTCGCATTTTGGTGAATTGTGATGTGATGTGGGACTGCAGACTGCGGGACTGTTCCTGTGAAGACAAATGTGGATATTATTATATTGCCACAAGGGAGTTAAATCTGCACGGGATCACACAGCGAAGGCGGAGACCTTACCCTAACTCCAGAAATCTTTGTTTTCTGCAATTGTTCCATTTCCTGTATCTCTGAATTTTTTTTCGTGAGAGATTCCATGGAAGAATTGATCCTACAAATAGGTTTGTAAAAAAAAGCAAAATTGAAGACTTGGATATGAGAAAAACGATGTAGAGTTAATGTTTAAGAAAGAACTGCAGCTGCTGGAAAAATCGAACGTAGACAAATATGCTGGTGAAACTCAGCGAGTGAGGCAGCATCTATGGAGCGAAGGAATGGGTAACTTTTCGAGTCAAGACCCTTCTTCAGACTGAAGAAGGGTCTCTACCCAAAACATCATCTTTTCCTTCGCTCCATATCCCGGTTGTCTACCTTGGAGTTAATGTGATCATAAGATATTTGCTTTTACCTTGTAGTTTTCAACAGCTTCTTCTATCTGAATGCAGCGGTGCTCTCTGTGTTCCCACGCGTCTCGACAAATCATACAGACCAATTTCTTGTCATGTTTCACAAAACAGCTTCAGTTCTTCCTGATGTTTCTCGCAGTGAAGTTTAGTTTTCTTCTCTTTCTGATTCAGCTTTAATTGTTGAGTTTTCTCAGCCAGGCTTGACAAGGCCCAATTCATCGTGAGGGTGCGGTCTGCAAACTCCGCTCTACATTCCGGGCAGGAGTTTCTCCCCTCTCTCTCCCAACACTCTGGGATGCAGGCGCGGCAAAAGTTGTGTCCGCACTCCGGGGAAACCGGATCGGTGAAGATTTCCAGGCAGATGGGACAAATTAGTTCTTCTGTTAAACTCTCAACCAGCTGTGTTGAAGCCATTTTGCGTTCTTGTTCTTCCTGATTCAATGTCCTTGTTCAAAAGTGCGCTCTGCAGTATCATATAAGGAACACTAAACGCGAGGATCAAAGTCCCCTGACTACTCGCAATAAATTCCACTTGTGGGAGCAGTTGATAAGACGTTAGGAGTGCCAGAATATGACTGCAGCGGGAAAGAATAGTTATAAGAAACAGTTGAATGAATCGGATAAAAATGAACCGCACACCCTGCTTTATACCAAAGATAGACACAATATATTTGAAATTCAGTAATCCTTCCTGCTGGCTTCTGGCCTATCTACGTTCACTTGTGTTTTTGTTTCCCATTTCTTGGCTCCATTCCAGAGTCTGGGCGACCGGCACGTATCATTGCATTGGCAACTGCACTTTAATCCTGCTTCCTCTGTGGAGTCCGATCGAGGCTCAGATTTTATCTTTCACAGTCGCTGCTACTCCGCCCTCACTTTCCACCATTATGGTTCCATCCTTATCTGCCCTTGGCCCAATATTCTATCTGAAGAATTGGTGAAAAGATTTAAAAGGACCAGAAGAATCGGAATTGGATTTTGCAAATGACCATATCGACAAATTGATACATATCGTTGATCCTCCAATTTGCGCTGGGCCCCACCCTGGAAATGGAGGAGGCCCAGGACAGAAGAGTCAGATTGGGTATGGGAGGGGGAGGTGAAGTGCTGGGTCACCGGGATATTAGATAGGTTAAGACGGACTGAGCGGAGGTGTTCAGCGAAACGATTGCCGAGCCTGCGCTTGGTCTCACCGATGTACAGAAATTGACACCTGGTACAGCGGATACAGTAGATGAGGTTGGAGGATGTGCAAGTCAACCTCTGCCTCACCTGGAAAGACTGATTAGTTTCTTGGATGGAGTCGAGGGGGAGGTAAAGGGACAGGTGTTGCATCTCCTGTGGCTGCAGGGGAATATACAGCATACAATCCAAACATTTTCGCCACCTCCAACGGGATCCCACTACTGGCCACATCTTCCCATATCCACCCTTTTCTGCTTTCCGCAGAGACCGTTCCCTCCGTAACTCCCTGGTCAACTCGTCCCTTCCCAACCAAACCACCTCTTCCCCGGGTAATTTCCCCTGCAACCGCAGGAGAAGCAACACCTGTCCCTTTACTTCCCTCCTCGACTCCATCCAAGGACCTAAACAGTCCATCTTAACCTACCTGATCTCCTAGTGGCCCAGCACTTCAAATCTCCCTCCCATTCCCAATCTGACCTTTCTGTCCTGGGCCTCCTCCATTGTCAGAGTGAGGGCCAGCGCAAATTGGAGGATTAGCACCACATATTTCGCTTGGGTAGTTCATAATGCAGTGGTATGAACATTGACTTCTCCAACTTCAGAAGTCCTTGCTTTCTCTCTCCTTCCTCTTCCCCTTCCCAGTGCTCCCACTAGTCATACTGTCTCCGCCTACATTCTATCTTTGTCCCGCCCCCTGCCCTGACATTAGTCTGAAGAAGGGTCTCGACCAGAAACGTCGCCCATTCCCTCGTTCCATAGATTCCACCCAATGAGTTATACAAGCATTTTGTGTCTACTTTCGATTTTACGAGCATCTGCAGTTCGTTCTTACACATGATAAATATCGTTATCGTATTCAGGAATATTTACGATTACAGCAAACAAAGCCAACTCCGATAATAAAAAAAGAGCTTCCTTTCCTGTAAATAGTTTGTTATTTTTCAATAGGCAACGTTTTCCTTTATGAGACACAAAATAAGACACAGGAGAAGTCATAATGGGAATAAAGAAATGGCAGAGGAATTGAAGAACGTTTTTTGCATCAGTCTTCACAGTGGATGACAAGAGCAACGTGCCTGAAATTCAAGAGAGTCAGGGCGTGGACGTTAATGGAGTGGCTATGACTAAGGAGAAGGTGAGGGCGGGGGGAGGGGACCTTATTGGAACGTCCAATAGTGAAAGGATTGGATAGAGTGAATGCGGAGACGATGTTTCCACCAGTGGGAGAGTCCAGAACCAGAGGTCACAGCCTCAGAATTAAAGGACGTTCCGTTAGGAAGGAGATGAGGTGGAATTTCCTCACTCAGTGTGGTAAATCTGTAGATTTCTTTGGACAGAAGGCTGTGGAGGCCAAGTTAATTAATATATTTAGGCGGAGATAGATAGATTCTTGATTAGTATGGGTGTCAGAAGTTATGGGGAGGAGAATGGGGTTAGGGGATACATAGATACATAGATACATAGAAAATAGGTGCAGGAGTAGGCCATTCGGCCCTAGGAGCCTGCACCGCCATTCAATATGATCATGGCTGATCATCCAACTCAGTATCCCGTACCTGCCTTCTCTCCATACCCCCTGATCCCCTTAGCCACAAGGGCCACATCTAACTCCCTCTTTAATATAGCCAATGAACTGGCCTCAACTACCCTCTGTGGCAGAGAGTTCCAGATATTCACCACTCTCTGTGTGAAAAGGTTTTTCCTCACCTCGGTCTTAAAGGATTTCCCCCTTATCCTTAAGCTGTGACCCCCTTGTCCTGGACTTCTCCAACATCGGGAACAATCTTCCTGCATCTAGCCTGTCCAACCCCATAAGAATTTTGTATGTTTCTATAAGATCCCCTCTCAATCTCCTAAATTCTAGCGAGTATAAGCCAAGTCTATCCAGTCTTTCTTCATATGAAAGTTCTGACATCCCAGGAAAAAGTCTGGTGAACCTTCTCTGCACTCCCTCTATGGCTATAATGTCCTTCCTCAGATTTGGAGACCAAAATTGTACGCAATACTCCAGGTGCGGTCTCACCAAGACCCTGTACAACTGCAGTAGAACCTCCCTGCTCCTATACTCAAATCCTCTTGCTATGAAAGCCAACATACCATTCGCTTTCTTCACTGCCTGCTGCACCTGCATGCCTACTTTCAATGACTGGTGTACCATGACACCCAGGTCTCGCTGCATCTCCCCATTTCCTAATCGGCCACCATTTAGATAATAGTCTGCCTTCCCGTTTTTGCCACCAAAGTGGATAACCTCACATTTATCCACATTATACTGCATCTGCCAAACATTTGCTCACTCACCCAGCCTATCCAAGTCACCTTGCAGTCTCCTAGCATCCTCCTCACAGCTAACACTGCCCCCCAGCTTAGTGTCATCCGCAAACTTGGAGATGTTGCTTTCAATTCCCTCGTCCAGATCATTAATATAGATTGTAAATAGCTGGGGTCCCAGCGCTGAGCCTTGCGGTACCCCACTAGTCACTGCCTGCCATTGTGAAAAGGACCCGTTTACTCCTACTCTTTGCTTCCTGTTTGCCAGCCAGTTCTCTATCCACATGAATACTGAACCCCCAATACCGTGTGATTTAAGTTTGTATCCTAATCTCTTATGTGGTACCTTGTCGAAAGCCTTCTGAAAGTCCAGATACAACACATCCACTGGTTCTGCCCTAACCACTCTACTAGTTACATCCTCGAAAAATTCTATAAGATTCGTCAGACACGATTTACCATGATGCGAACAGTCAGGATACATTCTCCAGCGCTTATGTGGAGGTTTCTTCGAGTATCAGGTTATATCCCGGAATATCCACAATACGAAGAGACAATCCGTATGGAACAAAGAACAGTACGCATAGGAGCAGCCTTTCGGCCCACAGTGTCTGTGCTGAATATGATCCCAAGACCAACTCTTACCTGCTTGAACATAATCTATATCATTCAATTACCTGCATACTCACGTGCCTATCCAACAATCTCTTCACCGCCTGTCTCGTATCAGCCTCCACCACCATCCCTGGCAGCGCGTTCCAGAAACTCACCATCATTGGGGTAGAAAACCTGCCTCGCACATCTCCTGTAAACTTTGCCCCTCTCATCCTATAGCTATGCTCTCTACTATTAAATATTTCCCTCTCGGTAAAAGGTTCTGATTGTGTACCCTGTCCACCCCTCACCCCTCTCATAATTCGATAGACTTCCATCAAGTCTCCCCTCAACCTCCGGCCGTCCGGAGAAAACTTTCCATAGTCGGTCTGACCTCTCCATTCCCTCAATGAAATCATAATTCTGGTAAACCTCCTCTGCATCGTTGCCAAGTACTGCGGACCCGGTGGGCTGAAGGGCCTGTTTCCGCGCTGTATCTCTAAACTGAAGTTAATCACCTCAAATCCTTTTTAAAATACTAGTCTGAGGATCGATGATCATAACACTCCTCAATTGTTGTTTAAGAACGATACAGTTCCAAATGGCTGAAGCTTAAATGTCCTTTGAAATGGCCGAGAAAACCATTCAGAGGCCAATGAGGGGTGCGCCATAAATACTGGTCCTGCCCCGACACCCAAACCCATCACACCGGAAATGCGCATCTATTTAAATTAATTCCTTAATAAGGACAAATCCTTAAAAGGAATTAATTTAAACAGATTAAGGAATTACAGAAGCAGTTTATCCGCTCCAGTGATCTGGGTTTATATTAACTATTAATCTTAAATAGATTAAGGATATTTAATGATTAATTAACAAGGTTATTAATACGGTACCGGTTTCCAGCAGCAGGTGGCGACCCTGCGCCACGAAACTGCACACATCTTTAATCCGCTCGGCATCCCTCTGGCGATTGGAACCGCCACTCCAATGAGCACAACAATACATCAGGTACAAGTAAGTAAAGCTTAATGAGGCGAGGATGTTATAACTGACGCAGTTATTCAGTAATTAATAGTAATAAGAGCGCAACTTTTTAGACATCCAGGCAGCTTGCCGACCCTCCTGTTCTTTTCTCTCGACATCCCAGATTGCGTTCCTGTCACCGCCGCTCCTCCCACCACGTCGGTGACGGCCTCCAGCACAGGAACCTGTTAATTCTCTCTGTTCCAGGTTTACTTTTCCCGCGGGTTCACGGGTGATGCATCGACCGTTCCTGCAGCTCCTGCTTCCAGCAGCAGGTGGAGATCCTGCGCCGCGAAACTGCACAATCCTTCAGCCCGCTCGACACCACTCTGGTGATGGGAACCAGCACCACAATGAACGGAATTTCATCACATGCCTCTGTTGGAATGGCGGAGGCCCTAATGCGTCAAGAAAAAACAAGTTCTAGTCCAAAGATAGACACAAAATGCTGGAGTAACTCAGCTGGACAGGCAGCATCACCGGAGAGAGGGAATGGATGACATTTCTGGCCGAGACCCTTCTTCAGAGACCTCGACCCGAAACGTCACCCATTCTCACTCTCCAGAAATGCTGCCCGTCCCTCTGAGTTACTCCAGCATTTTGTGTCTATCTTCGGTTTAAACCAGCATCTGCAGTTCCTTCCTAAAAAGTTCTAGTCCAATTAGGTGGCACGGCAGCGTAGCGGTAGAGTTCCCGCCTCACAGCCCCAGACACGCGGGTGCGATCCTGACTGCGGGTGCTGTCTGTACGGAGTTGATACGTTCTCAATGTGGCCGCGTGGGTTTTCTCCGGGAGCTGCGGTTTCCGTCTACATTCCAAAGACGTAGAGGTTTGTGGGTTATTTGCCTTCTATAATGTCCCCCGTGTGTAGGGTAGAACTAGTGTATGGATGATCGCTGTGTAAGAAGGAACTGCAGATGCTGGTTTAAACCGAGGATAGACACAAAATGCTAGAGTAACACACCAGGCCAGGCAGCATCTCTGGAGTCCGCTGACTGGGAATGGACTCTGGCTACTCGCCTTTTCCCTGACATGGATTCAGAGAAGCGGAGAAAGGGAAGGGAACAGTCGGAGCTCAAGCGGTGAAAGTGGGAGCCGGTTCCAAACAGGCAGTGAGGAAGATGAGACATTAAAGTGGTGAACGAGGGCAGGAAGCAGCGCTGATACAAACATGATGTAGCCGAGGGTGAGAGAGAGAGGCGAGGGAGCGGTCTGGCTGTGACTGAAATAAACAATGCTCCACTTATCCTACAGACAGGAAGACGGAGCCTGATTCCTGCGGGTTTTCACCTGGAACCTGGAATTTCTTACGCACCTAATCTTTAAAACATCCGTTCCAAGGAAAATGTATCTGGCGTTGAAAGTGGAAATGCTGCAGACATAATATAAACGCGATATCGCGACGGATTTTAAGACCCGGGGGAGCCCGGAGCTCAGGACCCGCCGCCCGCGGCTGCTGCTGAACCCGCGGGAAGGGCGATTGTTTCAATCTTTATATTTTCACAAAAGTAATTTCTGTTCCGTTGCCGGACGCGGTTAGCGCGTTAAAATGAACGGATCGACAGACAGCTCTGATTTCAGTTGCAGTTTATTTCACTCTTCCCACATTTACATTCCCCCTGGCTTTATTTCCGCGCTCACTGGGGTTTCACGACACGGAATTTGGGGATTAAATGGGAGCCGTTCGTTCAGCGCCGACCTGTTGTCCACCGGGTTTCTGCTCCACAGCCCCTGAGCCCCGCTCCTGACGCCGGTCCCGGGACCCGACCCTTTTACACAACCGGAGCGGAACCGGAGCAGATTCTCAGCCACTGGTTTTCATCCCAAGTCCAGAAGAAAGGATAAAGTTTCTCCGTGAATTTATTCCCAGTGAAGGTGTGGAGATGGGACTTGGTGTCCGCGTCGTAAAATGAAACTGTCCCGGACTCGTAACTGAGATAAACTCCCACCCTCCCGGGGTTGGGACAGGCAGGGAGAGGGGATTGAGGGGAGGTGACTGCAACAAATACGTCATCCCACCGCCCGATGCTCCAGACTCCAGTCTCCGGGGTCAGTGTGACCCGTCTCTTCCTCTCCACAGACTCTGCGGCGACTCCCAGACTCCAGCCCCGATTCCCCGCCATCTCCACCTCCCAGTAATGTCTCCCCGATGTGAATCCCTCCGATCCCAGCAAACACGCTCCGACTGTAAACCTCTTCCCGGTGTCAGGGAGACTCCTCCGGGTCCGGGTCCCCCTCACACTCTTCCGATCCTCAGACACCGTTTCCACATCCAGGGTGACGGAGACTGGGGGGTAGAATCAGAGAATCAGAGAGTCCCCGGGGATCGGGGGGGGGGGCGACTCTGGCAGAGCGGCCCGGGACCTCACCTGGAAAGACTGTCTATGTTCTTGCATGGAGTCGTGGGGGGAGGTAAACGGACAGGTGTTGCATCTCCTGCGGTTGCGCAGTGGGTGGTTTGGGTGGGAAGGGACGAGTTGACCAGGGAGTTACGGAGGGAATTGTCTCGGCTGTAGGCAGAAAGTAGAAAGGGGTGGAGAAGGGAAGATGTGGCCAGTAGTGGGATCCCGTTGGTGGCGAAATTGTTGGATGATTATATGCTGTTTAATATTTATTAACTAATATTATAACCTACCAGTGGGCATAATGTTGTAAACATATAACGTCGCCTTCGACGGCCTTGACATCTGTGTCTCAATATCTCTTTGTATGTTTCAGTGATATTTGGTATGCGTGCCTGTGTATCTGTATGTGTGTGTGTGTGTGTGTCTGTGTGTGTGTGTGTGTGTGTGAGTGTGTGAGTGTGTGAGTGTGTGAGTGTGTGTGCGTGTGTGTGTGTGCGTGTGTGCGTGTGTGCGTGTGTGTGTGTGTGTGTGTGTGTGTTTGTATGTGTGTGTTTGCCATGCTGTCAACGTTGCTTGGAATAGTGATCACAGGCACAAATTCGTCACTGGTACATAGATTTGAAAGCATGTTTGTTGCATATCGGTATAGGTGGCTGTACGTTTTAATTAAAGTGTCCATTATCTAGCGATCTCCTTTACATGAGAAAAACAAATTATATCAACATTACCTTGTGGAGTACCACTGGAAATTTTGCTCAACGTTTCGTTCAATAGAAATGGTTGATCGAATTTTGCAACTACCAGTGCCCAATCTTCCACAGAGAACGTGTATTCCTCATCACTAACCCTATAAATATAAGCAGCTGGGTTACAGAATGAACAACAATGATTTTCTGAGTTATTTTGTAAAATCATGCATGGTTTCAACGAAGAACATTTCCTACCTCCTCTTCCGACTAATTTCCTCCTGAAATCAATAAAAGACAAATTATAATTGATTTACACAGCATACACAACCCACAGCGGGATGTTCTACTAATTGTTGCAACCTGTTGTAAATTCTGCAGTATCACACCTTCTGACGCACAGATAACACGGGAATGTTGCAGAAAGGATGAGGGACCACAGGACAAAGAAGAAAGAGGAAGAAAATGTAGTCTGTCAAAAATACTTCAATCGACAGGAAAGGTGTACCACACGGGACATATTTACTTGCAACTCTAAAATGGATTTTCGTGTCAGTTTCAAGGTAATATTTAACTTGGGAAACAGAGGAATAATCACCCATTTGGTGTCAAGGTCTCCACTTATTCCCGAGAAGTTGCGCATTTTCTGTGGGCACTTGGATTGGCCTGAACCGGAAATAAATTCTCACCATTAGAAATAACGCACTGTCTTTTTGATCCATCCGTTCCTGTATCTTTGTGAGTTTCTCCTGCACGGAATTTAAGTTCGCTTGAATTACTTGAAGATTTTTCTCCATTATATCTAGACTCTTCGCCTCTGCTTCCCTGAGGGCGTTGAGTAAACGCTGATCTTCCTCAGAGAGTATCTGTCGCATTTTGGTGAATTGTGATGTGATGTGGGACTGCAGACTGCGGGACTGTTCCTGTGAAGACAAATGTGGATATTATTATATTGCCACAAGGGAGTTAAATCTGCACGGGATCACACAGCGAAGGCGGAGACCTTACCCTAACTCCAGAAATCTTTGTTTTCTGCAATTGTTCCATTTCCTGTATCTCTGAATTTTTTTTCGTGAGAGATTCCATGGAAGAATTGATCCTACAAATAGGTTTGTAAAAAAAAGCAAAATTGAAGACTTGGATATGAGAAAAACGATGTAGAGTTAATGTTTAAGAAAGAACTGCAGCTGCTGGAAAAATCGAACGTAGACAAATATGCTGGTGAAACTCAGCGAGTGAGGCAGCATCTATGGAGCGAAGGAATGGGTAACTTTTCGAGTCAAGACCCTTCTTCAGACTGAAGAAGGGTCTCTACCCAAAACATCATCTTTTCCTTCGCTCCATATCCCGGTTGTCTACCTTGGAGTTAATGTGATCATAAGATATTTGCTTTTACCTTGTAGTTTTCAACAGCTTCTTCTATCTGAATGCAGCGGTGCTCTCTGTGTTCCCACGCGTCTCGACAAATCATACAGACCAATTTCTTGTCATGTTTCACAAAACAGCTTCAGTTCTTCCTGATGTTTCTCGCAGTGAAGTTTAGTTTTCTTCTCTTTCTGATTCAGCTTTAATTGTTGAGTTTTCTCAGCCAGGCTTGACAAGGCCCAATTCATCGTGAGGGTGCGGTCTGCAAACTCCGCTCTACATTCCGGGCAGGAGTTTCTCCCCTCTCTCTCCCAACACTCTGGGATGCAGGCGCGGCAAAAGTTGTGTCCGCACTCCGGGGAAACCGGATCGGTGAAGATTTCCAGGCAGATGGGACAAATTAGTTCTTCTGTTAAACTCTCAACCAGCTGTGTTGAAGCCATTTTGCGTTCTTGTTCTTCCTGATTCAATGTCCTTGTTCAAAAGTGCGCTCTGCAGTATCATATAAGGAACACTAAACGCGAGGATCAAAGTCCCCTGACTACTCGCAATAAATTCCACTTGTGGGAGCAGTTGATAAGACGTTAGGAGTGCCAGAATATGACTGCAGCGGGAAAGAATAGTTATAAGAAACAGTTGAATGAATCGGATAAAAATGAACCGCACACCCTGCTTTATACCAAAGATAGACACAATATATTTGAAATTCAGTAATCCTTCCTGCTGGCTTCTGGCCTATCTACGTTCACTTGTGTTTTTGTTTCCCATTTCTTGGCTCCATTCCAGAGTCTGGGCGACCGGCACGTATCATTGCATTGGCAACTGCACTTTAATCCTGCTTCCTCTGTGGAGTCCGATCGAGGCTCAGATTTTATCTTTCACAGTCGCTGCTACTCCGCCCTCACTTTCCACCATTATGGTTCCATCCTTATCTGCCCTTGGCCCAATATTCTATCTGAAGAATTGGTGAAAAGATTTAAAAGGACCAGAAGAATCGGAATTGGATTTTGCAAATGACCATATCGACAAATTGATACATATCGTTGATCCTCCAATTTGCGCTGGGCCCCACCCTGGAAATGGAGGAGGCCCAGGACAGAAGAGTCAGATTGGGTATGGGAGGGGGAGGTGAAGTGCTGGGTCACCGGGATATTAGATAGGTTAAGACGGACTGAGCGGAGGTGTTCAGCGAAACGATTGCCGAGCCTGCGCTTGGTCTCACCGATGTACAGAAATTGACACCTGGTACAGCGGATACAGTAGATGAGGTTGGAGGATGTGCAAGTCAACCTCTGCCTCACCTGGAAAGACTGATTAGTTTCTTGGATGGAGTCGAGGGGGAGGTAAAGGGACAGGTGTTGCATCTCCTGTGGCTGCAGGGGAATATACAGCATACAATCCAAACATTTTCGCCACCTCCAACGGGATCCCACTACTGGCCACATCTTCCCATATCCACCCTATTCTGCTTTCCGCAGAGACCGTTCCCTCCGTAACTCCCTGGTCAACTCGTCCCTTCCCAACCAAACCACCTCTTCCCCGGGTAATTTCCCCTGCAACCGCAGGAGAAGCAACACCTGTCCCTTTACTTCCCTCCTCGACTCCATCCAAGGACCTAAACAGTCCATCTTAACCTACCTGATCTCCTAGTGGCCCAGCACTTCAAATCTCCCTCCCATTCCCAATCTGACCTTTCTGTCCTGGGCCTCCTCCATTGTCAGAGTGAGGGCCAGCGCAAATTGGAGGATTAGCACCACATATTTCGCTTGGGTAGTTCATACTGCAGTGGTATGAACATTGACTTCTCCAACTTCAGAAGTCCTTGCTTTCTCTCTCCTTCCTCTTCCCCTTCCCAGTGCTCCCACTAGTCATACTGTCTCCGCCTACATTCTATCTTTGTCCCGCCCCCTGCCCTGACATTAGTCTGAAGAAGGGTCTCGACCAGAAACGTCACCCATTCCCTCGTTCCATAGATTCCACCCAATGAGTTATACAAGCATTTTGTGTCTACTTTCGATCTTATGAGCATCTGCAGTTCGTTCTTACACATGATAAATATCGTTATCTTATTCAGGAATATTTACGATTACATCAAACAAAACCAACTCCGATAATAAAAAAAGAGCTTCCTTTCCTGTAAATAGTTTGTTATTTTTCAATAGGCAACGTTTTCCTTTATGAGACACAAAATAAGACACAGGAGAAGTTATAATGGGAATAAAGAAATGGCAGAGGAATTGAAGAACGTTTCTTGCATCAGTCTTCACAGTGGATGACAAGAGCAACGTGCCTGAAATTCAAGAGAGTCAGGGCGTGGACGTTAGTGGAGTGGCTATGACTAAGGAGAAGGTGAGGGCGGGGGGAGGGGACCTTATTGGAACGTCCAATAGTGAAAGGAATGGATAGAGTGAATGCGGAGACGATGTTTGCACCAGTGGGAGAGTCCAGAACCAGAGGTCACAGCCTCAGAATTAAAGGACGTTCCGTTAGGAAGGAGATGAGGTGGAATTTCCTCACTCAGTGTGGTAAATCTGTAGATTTCTTTGCACAGAAGGCTGTGGAGGCCAAGTTAATTAATATATTTAGGCGGAGATAGATAGATTCTTGATTAGTATGGGTGTCAGAAGTTATGGGGAGGAGAATGGGGTTAGGGGATACATAGATACATAGATACATAGAAAATAGGTGCAGGAGTAGGCCATTCGGCCCTAGGAGCCTGCACCGCCATTCAATATGATCATGGCTGATCATCCAACTCAGTATCCCGTACCTGCCTTCTCTCCATACCCCCTGATCCCCTTAGCCACAAGGGCCACATCTAACTCCCTCTTTAATATAGCCAATGAACTGGCCTCAACTACCCTCTGTGGCAGAGAGTTCCAGATATTCACCACTCTCTGTGTGAAAAGGTTTTTCCTCACCTCGGTCTTAAAGGATTTCCCCCTTATCCTTAAGCTGTGACCCCCTTGTCCTGGACTTCTCCAACATCGGGAACAATCTTCCTGCATCTAGCCTGTCCAACCCCATAAGAATTTTGTATGTTTCTATAAGATCCCCTCTCAATCTCCTAAATTCTAGCGAGTATAAGCCAAGTCTATCCAGTCTTTCTTCATATGAAAGTTCTGACATCCCAGGAAAAAGTCTGGTGAACCTTCTCTGCACTCCCTCTATGGCTATAATGTCCTTCCTCAGATTTGGAGACCAAAATTGTACGCAATACTCCAGGTGCGGTCTCACCAAGACCCTGTACAACTGCAGTAGAACCTCCCTGCTCCTATACTCAAATCCTCTTGCTATGAAAGCCAACATACCATTCGCTTTCTTCACTGCCTGCTGCACCTGCATGCCTACTTTCAATGACTGGTGTACCATGACACCCAGGTCTCGCTGCATCTCCCCATTTCCTAATCGGCCACCATTTAGATAATAGTCTGCCTTCCCGTTTTTGCCACCAAAGTGGATAACCTCACATTTATCCACATTATACTGCATCTGCCAAACATTTGCCCACTCACCCAGCCTATCCAAGTCACCTTGCAGTCTCCTAGCATCCTCCTCACAGCTAACACTGCCCCCCAGCTTAGTGTCATCCGCAAACTTGGAGATGTTGCTTTCAATTCCCTCGTCCAGATCATTAATATAGATTGTAAATAGCTGGGGTCCCAGCGCTGAGCCTTGCGGTACCCCACTAGTCACTGCCTGCCATTGTGAAAAGGACCCGTTTACTCCTACTCTTTGCTTCCTGTTTGCCAGCCAGTTCTCTATCCACATGAATACTGAACCCCCAATACCGTGTGATTTAAGTTTGTATCCTAATCTCTTATGTGGTACCTTGTCGAAAGCCTTCTGAAAGTCCAGATACAACACATCCACTGGTTCTCCCCTATCCACTCTACTAGTTACATCCTCGAAAAATTCTATAAGATTCGTCAGACATGATTTACCTTTCGTAAATCCATGCTGACTTTGTCCAATGATTTCACCACTTTCCAAATGTGCTGCTATCCCATCTTTAATAACTGACTCTTGCAGTTTCCCCACTACCGATGTTAGACTAACTGGTCTGTAATTCCCCGTTTTCTCTCTCCCTCCCTTCTTAAAAAGTGGGGTTACGTTTGCTACCCTCCAATCCTCAGGAACTACTCCAGAATCTAAGGAGTTTTGAAAAATTATCACTAATGCATCCACTATTTCTGGAGCTACTTCCTTAAGTACTCTGGGATGCAGCCTATCTGGCCCTGGTGATTTATCGGCCTTTAATCCATTCAATTTACCCAATACCACTTCCCGACTAACCTGGATTTATCTCAGTTCCTCCATCTCCTTTCCAAGTCACTGCTATTTCCGGCAGATTATTTATGTCTTCCTCAGTGAAGACGGAACCAAAGTAGTTATTCAATTGGTCCGCCATATCCTTGTTCCCCATGATCAATTCACCTGTTTCTGACTGCAAGGGACCTACATTTGTTTTAACTAATCTCTTTCTCTTCACATATCTATAAAAACGTTTGCAGTCAGTCTTTATGTTCCCTTTCCTAATTAAGCCCTTTGTCCTCCTCTGTTGGTCTCTGAATTTCTCCCAGTCCTCTGGTATGCTGCTTTTTCTGGCTAATTTGTACGCATCATCTTTTGCTTTGATACTATCCCTGATTTCCCTTGTTATCCACGGATGCACTACCTTCCCTGATTTATTCTTTTGCCAAACTGGGATGAACAATTTTTGTAGTTCATCCATGCAGTCTTTAAATGCCTTCCCTTGCATATCCACCTTCAACCCTTTTAGAACTAATTGCCAGTCAATCTTGGCCAATTCACGTCTCATACCCTCAAAGTTACCTTTCTTTAAGTTCAGAACCGTTGTTTCTGAATTAACAATGTCACTCTCCATCCTAATGAAGAACTCAACCATATTATGGTCACTCTTGCCCAAGGGGGCACGCACAACAAGACTGCTAACTAACCCTTCCTCATTACTCAATACCCAGTCTAGAATAGCCTGCTCTCTCGTTGGTTCCTCTACATGTTGGTTTAGATAACTATCCCGCATACATTCCAAGAAATCCTCTTCCTCAGCACCCCTGCCAATTTGATTCACCCAATCTGTATGTAGCTTGAAGTCACCCATTATAACTGTTTTGCCTTTGTTGCACGCATTTCTAATTTCCTGTTTGATGCCATCCCCAACTTCACTACTACTGCTAGGTGGCCTGTACACAACACCCACCAGCCTTTTCTGCCCCTTAGTGTTTCGCAGCTCTACCCATACCGATTCCACATCCTCCAAGCTAATGTCCTTCCTTTCCACTGCGTGAATCTCCTCTCTAACCAGCAACGCTACCCCACCTCCTTTTCCTTTCTCTCTATCCCTCCTGAATATTGAATATTGAATATCCCTGGATGTTCAGCTCCCAGCCTTGGTCACCCTGGAGCCATGTCTCCCTGATCCCATCTATATCATAATCATTAATTGCTATCTGCACTTTCAACTCATCCACCTTATTACGAATGCTCCTTGCATTGAGACACAAAGCCTTCAGGCTTGTTTTTACAACGCTCTTACCCCTTATACAATTATGTTGAGAAGTGGCTCTTTTTGATTTTTGCCCTGGATTTGTCTGCCTGCCACTTTTACTTTTCACCTTGCTACCTATTGCTTCCGCCGCATTTTACACCCCTCGGTTTCTCTGCTCACCCATTTAAGAACCCCACCACCTCTTATTCTCTGTTTATTATTGTTTTCTTCTTTCCCCCCTACATGTTGGGTCTGAGTGCTTTCCTTCTCTGCCTCCTGGCTCACACATTGTCTAATAGCATTCTGTATTTGAGTCCCTCCCCCCAACCATTCTAGTTTAAAGTCTCCCCAGTAGCCTTTGCAGATCTCCCCGCCAGGATATCGGTCCCCCTCAGGTTCAAGTGCAACCCATTCTTTTTGTACAGGTCGAACCTTCCACAAAAGAGGTCCCAATGATCCAGAAATTTCAATCCCTGCCTTCTGCACCAGTCCTTCAGCCACGCATTTATCCTCCACCTCGCTCCATTCCTACTCTCACTGTCGCGTGGCACAGGCAGTAATCCCGAGATTGTTACCTTTGCTGTCCTTCTCTTTAACTCCACTCCTAACGCCCTAAATTCTCCTTTC
>JAXLNO010000448.1:0-27279 GCA_038087875.1 Malacoraja senta | reverse complement strand
GGCGACCTTGCCTGGTTTGTGGCGACCTTGCCGGTTATATGGCGATCTTGCCGGAAATATGGCGACCTTGCCGGGTTTGTGGCGACCTTGCCGGATATATGGCGATCTTGCCGGAAATATGGCGACGTTGCCAGATTTATGACGGTCTTGCCGGATTTTTGGCGACCTTGCCGGATGTATGGCGACCTTTCCGGATTTGTGACGACCTTGCCGGAAATATGGCGACCTCGCCGGATTTAAGGCGATCTTGCCAGATTTCTGGCGACCTTGCCGTAAATATGGCGACCTCCCCGCATTTATGGCGACCTTGCCGGATTTATGGCGACCTTGCCGGAAATATGGCGTCCTCGCCGGATTGTGGCGACCTTGCCGGATTTATGGCGAGCAGGCGGAATATCGCGACCTCCCCGGATTTGCGGCGACCATGCCGGGTTTATGGCGACCTTGCCGGAAATATGGCTACTTCGCCGGATTTGTGGCGACCTTGCGGATTTCTGGCTACCTCGCCGGATATATGCCGACCTTGCCGGATTTGTGGCGCCCTTGCTGGATTTATGGCGACCTTGTCGGAAATATGACGACCTTGCCGGATTTGTGGCGACCTTGCCGGAGTTGTGGCGACCTTGCCGGATTTATGACGACCTTGCCGGAAATATGGCGACATTGCCGGATTTATGACGACGATGCCGGATTTGTGACGACATTGCCGAAATGTTGCGACCTTGCCGGATTTGTGTCGACCTTGCCGGATTCAAGGCGACCTTGACGAAATGTGGGTACCTTGCCGGATTTGTGGCTACCTTGCCGGATTTATGTCGACCTTGCCGGAAATGTGGCAACCTTGCCGGATTTGTGGCGACCTTGCTGGAATTATGGCGACCTTGCGGGTAATGTAGCGACCATGCCTGATTTGTGGCGACCTTGCCGGATTTATGGCGGCCTTGCCGGAAATGTGACGACCTTGCCGGGTTTGTGGCGACCTTGCCGGATCTATGGCGACCTTGCCGGAAATGTGGCGATCTTGCCGGATTTCACGCGACCTTGCCGTGTATATGGCTACCTTGATGGAAATGTGGCGACCTTGCCGGATTTGACGCCACCTTGCCGAGTTTATGGAGACCTTGCCGGAAATACGGCGACCTTGCCGGATTTGAGGCAACCTTGCCAGATTTATGGCGACCTTGTCGGAAATATGGCGACCTTGCAGGATTTATGGCGACCTTGCCGGAAATATGGCGACCTCACCGGATTTGTGGCGACCTTGCCAGATTTATGGCGACCTTGCCGGAAATATGGCTACTTCGCCGGATTTGTGGCGACCTTGCGGATTTCTGGCTACCTTGCCGGAAATGTGGCGACCTTGCCGGATTTGTGGCGACCTTGCCGGATTTATGACGACCTTGCCGGAAATATGGCGACATTGCCGGATTTGTGACGACGATGCCGGATTTATGGCGTCCTTACCGAAATGTTGCGACCTTGCCGGATTTGTGTCGACCTTGCCGGATTCAAGGCGACCTTGACGAAATGTGGCTACATTGCCGGGTTTGTGGCGACCTTGCCTGATTTATGTCGACCTTGCCGGAAATGTGGCAACCTTGCCGGATTTGTGGCGACCTTGCTCGAATTATGGCGACCTTGCCGGTAATGTAGCGACCATGCCTGGTTTGTGGCGACCTTGCCGGATTTATGGCGACCTTGCCGGAAATGTGGCGACCTTGCCGGAAATATGGCGACATTGTCGGGTTTGTGGCGACCTTGCCGGATTTATGCCGACCTTGCCGGATTTTGGCGACCTTGCCGGATTTATGACGACCTTGCCGGAAATATGGCGACATTGTCGGATTTCTGGCGACCTTGCCGGAAATATGGCGACCTTGCCGGATTTGTGGGGACTTTCCCCGATTTATGGCGAACTTGTCGGAAATATGGCGACATTGTCCGGTTTGTGGCGACCTTGCCGGATTTATGCCGACTTTGCCTGATTTATGGCGACCTTGCCGTAAATATGGCCACCTTGCCGGATTTGTGGCGACCTTGCCGGATTAGTGGCGTCCTTGCCGGATTCATGGCGACCTTGTCGTAAATATGGCGTCCTTGCCGGGTTTGTGGCGACCTTGCCGGATATATGGCGTCCTTGCCGGACATATGGCGACGTTGCCGGATTTCTGACCACCTTGCCGGATTTATGGCGACCTTGCCGGATTTATGTCGACCTTTCCGGATTTGTGGCGACCTTGCAGGAAATATGGCGACCTCGCCGGATTTATCCTTTAAAAATAGATTGGATGGGTATATGGACGGGAAAGGAATGGAGGGTTATGGTCTGAGTGCAGGTAGATGGGACTAGGGGGGAAGTATTTATTTTTAATTTAAAAAAAAAAAATTTAAAAATGTTCGGCACGGACTTGAAGGGCCGAGATGGCCTGTTCCCGTGCTGTTATGGTTATATGGTTATATATGGTTATATGGTTATGGCGACCTTGCCAGATTTGTGGCGACATTCCCGGAAATATGGCGACTTCGCCGCATTTATGGCGACCTTGCCGGATATATGGCGACCTTGCCGGAAATATGGCTACTTCGCCGGATTTGTGGCGACCTTGCGGATTTCTGGCTACCTTGCCGGAAATATGGCGACCTTGCCGGATTTGTGGCGACCTGGCCAGATTTATGACGACCTTGCCGGAAATATGGCGACATTGCCGGATTTGTGACGACGATGTCGGATTTATGGCGACCTTGCCGAAATGTTGCGACCTTGCCGGATTTGTGCCGACCTTGCCGGATTCAAGGCGACCTTGATGAAATTTGGCTACCTTGCCGGATTTGTGGCGACCTTGCCGGATTTATGTCGACCTTGCCGGAAATATGGCAACCTTGCCGGATTTGTGGCGACCTTGCTTGAATTATGGCGACCTTGCCGGTAATGTAGCGACCATGCCTGATTTGTGGCGACCTTGCCGGATTTATGGCGGCCTTGCCGGAAATGTGGCGACCTTGCTGGGTTTGTGGCGACCTTGCCGGATCTATGGCGACCTTGCCGGAAATGTGGCGACCTTGCCGGATTTGACGCCACCTTGCCGAATATATGGCTACCTTGATGGAAATGTGGCGACCTTGCCGGATTTGACGCCACCTTGCCGGGTTTATGGCGACCTTGCCGGAAATATGGCGACATTGCAGGACTTGAGGCAACGTTGCCAGATTTATGGCGACCTTGTCGGAAATATGGCGACCTTGCCGGATTTATGGCGACCTTGCCGGATTTGTGGCGAACTTACCGGATTTATGGCGACTTTGCCTGAATTATGGCGACCTTGCCGGAAATATGGCGACCTTGCCGGATTTGTGGCGCCCTTGCCGGATTTATGGCGACCTTGCCGGATTTATGGCGACCTTGCCGGAAATATGGCGTCTCCCCGGGATTGTGGCGACCTTCCCGGATTTATGGCGACTATGCTGGAAATATGGCGACCTCACCGGATTTGTGGAGACCTTGCCGGATTTATGGCGACCTTGCCGGAAATATGGCTGCTTCGCCGGATTTGTGGCGACCTTGCGGATTTTTGGCTACCTTGGAAATATGGCGACCTTGCCGGATTTGTGGTGACCTTGCCGGATTTATGACGACCTTGCCGGAAATATGGCGACATTGCCGGATTTGTGACGACGATGTCGGATTTATGGCGACCTTGCCGAAATGTTGCGACCTTGCCGGATTTGTGCCGACTTTGCCGGATTGAAGGCGACCTTGACGAAATGTGGCTAACTTGTCGGATTTGTGGCGACCTTGCCGGATTTATGTCGACCTTGCCGGAAATGTGGCAACCTTGCCGGATTGTGGCGACCTTGCTTGAATTATGGCGACCTTGCCGGTAATGTAGCGACCATGCCTGATTTGTGGCGACCTTGCCGGATTTATGGCGGCCTTGCCGGAAATGTGGCGACCTTGCCGGGTTTGTGGCGACCTTGCCGGATCTATGGCGACCTTGCCGGAAATGTGGCGACCTTGCCGGATTTGACGCGACCTTGACGAATATATGGCTACCTTGATGGAAATGTGGCGACCTTGCCGGATTTGACGTCACCTTGCCGGGTTTATGGCGACCTTGCCGGAAATATGGCGACCTTGCAGGACTTGAGGCAACGTTGCCAGATTTATGGCGACCTTGCCGGAAATATGGCGACCTTGCAGGACTTGAGGCAACGTTGCCAGATTTATGGCGACCTTGTCGGAAATATGGCGACCTTGCCGGATTTATGGCGACCTTGCCGGATTTGTGGCGAACTTGCCGGATTTATGGCGACTTTGCCGGAATTATGGCGACCTGCCGGATTTATGGCGAACTTGCCGGAAATATGGCGACCTCGCCGGAATTATGGCGACGTTGCCGGATTTATGGCGACCTCGCCGGAAATATGGCGACCTCGCTGGATTTATGGCGACCTTGCCGGAAATATGGCGACCTCGCCGGATTTATGGCGACCATGCCGGATTTGTGGCGAACTTGCCGGATTAATGGCGACCTCGCCGGAAATATGGCGACCTTGCGGATTTGTGGCGAGCTTGCCGGATTTATTGCGACGTCGCCGGAAATGTGGCGACTTTTCCGGATTTGTGGCGTCCTTGCCGGATTTATGGCGACCTCGCCGGCAATGTGGAGACCTTGCCGTATTTATGGCGACCTTGCCGGATTTATGGCGACCTTGCAGGATATATGGCGACTTCACCGGATTTATGGCGACATTGCCAGAAATATGGCGACCTTGCCGGATTTGTGGCGACCTCGCCGGATTTATGTCGACCTTGCCGGAAATAGGGCGACCTTGCCTGATATATGGCGATCTTGCCGTAAATATGGCGACCTTGCCGGGTTTGTGGCGACCTTGCTGGATATATGGCGATCTTGCCGGAAATATGGCGACGTTGCCGGATATCTGACGATCTTGCTGGATTTATGGCGACCTTGCCGGATGTATGGCGACCTTTCCGGATTTGTGGCGACCTTGCCGGAAATATTGCGACCTCGCCAGATTTAAAGCGATCTTGCCAGATTAGTGGCGACCATGCGGAACATGGCGACCTCGCCGGATTTGTGGCGAGCTGGCCGGATTTATGGCGACCTTGCCGGAAATATGGCTACTTCGCCGGATTTGTGGCGACCTTGCGGATTTCTGGCTACCTCGCCTGATTTATGCCTACCTTGCCGGATTTGTGGCGCCCGTGCCGGATTTATGGCGACCTTGTCGGAAATATGGCGATCTTGCCGGGTTTGTGGCGACCTTGTCGGATATATGGCGACCTTGCCGGATATATGGCGACTTCACCGGATATATGGCGACCTTGCCAGAAATATGGCGACCTTGCCGGATTTGTGGCGACCTCGCCGGATTTATGTCGACCTTGCCGGAAATAGGGCGACCTTGCCGGGTTTTTGGCGACCTTGCCGGATATATGGCGATCTTGCCGGAAATGTGGCTTCCTCGCCGGATTTGTGGCGACCTTGCCGGATTTATGGCGACCAGGCGGAATATGGCGACCTCGCCGGATTTGTGGCGCCCTTGCTGGATTTATGGCGACCTTGTCGGATATATGGCGACCTTGCCGGATTTGTGGCGACATTGCCGGATATATGGCGACCTTGCCGGAAATATGGCGACGTTGCGGATTTCTGACGACCTTGCTGGATTTATGGCGACCTTGCCGGATTTATGGCGACCGTTCCGGATTTGTGGCGAACTTGCCGGAAATATGGCGTCCTCGCCGGATTTGTTGCGACCTTCCCGGATTTATGGCGACCATGCTGGAAATATGGCGACCTCACCGGATTTGTGGCGACCTTGCCGGATTTATGGCGACCTTGCCGGAAATATGGCTACTTCGCCGGATTTGTGGCGACCTTGCGGATTTCTGGCTACCTTGCCGGAAATATGGCGACCTTGCCGGATTCGTGGCGACCTTGCCGGAAATGTGGCGACCTTGCCAGATTTGTGGCGACCTTGCCGGTTTTTGGCGACCGTGCCGGAAATGTGGAGACTTTGTCTGATTTGTCACGACCTTGCCGGGTTTATGGCGACCTTGCCAGAAATATGGCGATCTTGACGCATTTGTGGCGACGTTGCCGGATTTATGGCGACCTTGCCGGAATTGTGGCGACCTTGCCGGATTTAAAGCGACCTTGTCGGTTTGTGGCAATCTTGCCGGATTTATGGCGACGTTGCGGATTTCTGACGACCTTGCTGGATTTATGGCGACATTGCCGGATTTATGGCGACCGTTCCGGATTTGTGGCGAACTTGCCGGAAATATGGCGTCCTCGCCGGATTTGTTGCGACCTTCCCGGATTTATGGCGACCATGCTGGAAATATGGCGACCTCACCGGATTTGTGGCGACCTTGCCGGATTTTATGGCGACCTTGCCGGAAATATGGCTACTTCGCCGGATTTGTGGCGACCTTGCGGATTTCTGGCTACCTTGCCGGAAATATGGCGACCTTGCCGGATTCGTGGCGACCTCGCCGGAAATGTGGCGACCTTGCCAGATTGTGGCGACCTTGCCGGTTTATGGCGACCGTGCCGGAAATGTGGAGACTTTGTCTGATTTGTCGCGACCTTGTCGGGTTTATGGCGACCTTGCCAGAAATATGGCGATCTTGACGCATTTGTGGCGACCTTGCCGGATTTATGGCGACCTTGCCGGAAATGTGGCGACCTTGCCGGATTTAAAGCGACCATGTCGGTTTGTGGCAATCTTGCCGGAATTATGGCGACCTTGCCGGAAATGTGGAGACTTTGTCTGATCTGTCGCTACCTTGCCGGGTTTATGGCGACCTTGCCAGAAATATGTGGCGACCTTGCCGGATTTATGGCGACCTTGCCAGAAATATGTGGCGACCTTGCCGGATTTATGTCGACCTTGCCGGAAATATGTGGCGACCTTGCCGGATTTATGGCGACCTTGCCGTAAATGTGGCGACCTTGCCGGATTTAAAGCGACCTTGTCGGTTTGTGGCAATCTTGCCGGATGTATGGCGACCTTGCCGGAAATGTGGCGACCTTGCCGGATTTGTGGCGACCTTGCCGGATTTTTGGCGACCTTGCCGGATTTATGGCGACCTTGCCGGATTTGTGGCATCCTTGCCGGAAATACGGCGACCTCGCCGTATTTATTGCGACCTTGCCGGATTTATGGCGACCTCGCCGGAAATGTGGCGACCTTGCCGGATTTGTGGAGACCTTGTCGGATTGATGGCGACCTTGCCGGAAATGTGGCGAACTTCCCGGAAATGTGGCGACCTTGCCGGATTTATGGCGACCTTGCCGGAAATGTGGCGACTTTGTCGGTTTATGGCGAACATGCTGGAAATATGGCGACCTTGCCGGATTTGTGGCGACCTTGCCGGATTTATGGCGACATTGCCGGAAATATGGCGACATTGCCGGATTTGTGGCGACCTTGCCGGATTTGTGGCGTCCATGCCTCATTTGTGGCGACCTTGCCGGATTTATGCCGAACATGCCGGAAATATGGCGACCTGGACGGAATTGTGGCGACCTTGCCGGATTTATGGCGACCTTGCCGGAAATATGGCCACCTTGCCGGATTCATGGCGTCTTTGCCGGAAATATGGCGACCTTGCCGGATTTGTGGCGACCTTGCCGCATTTATGGCGACCTTGCCGGATTTCTCGCGACCTTGCGCGAATTGTGGCTACCTTTCCGGACTCGTGGCGACCTTGCCGGAATGTGGCGACTGTGCTGGATTTGTGGCGACCTTGCCGAAATGTAGCTACCTTGCCGGATTTGTGGCGACCTTGCCGGATTTATGGCGACCTTGCCGGAAATGTGGCTATCTTGCCAGGTTTGTGGCGACCTTGCCGGATCTATGGAGACATTGTCGGAAATGTGGCGACCTTGCCGGACTTAACGCGACCTTGCCGAATTTATGGCTACCTTGATGGAAATGTGTCGACCTTGCGGATTTGACGCCACCTTGCCGGATTTATGGCGTCCTTGTCGGAAATATGGCGACCTTGCCGCATTTGAGGCAAACTAGCCGGATTTATGGTGACCTTGTCGGAAATATGGCGCCCTTGCCGGATTTGTGGCCACCTTGCCGGATTTATGGCGACCTTGCCGGAAATATGGCGACCTTGCCGGATTTGTGGCAACCTTGCCGGATTTATGGCGATCGTGCCGGAAATACGGCCACCTTGCCGGATTTGTGGCGATCATGCCAGATTGATGGCGACCTTGCCGGAAATATGGCGACCTTGCCGGATCTATCGCGACCGTGCCGGAAATATGTCGACATTGTCGGATTTATGGCGACCTTGCCGGATTTATGGCGACCTCGCCGGAAATGTGGCGGCCTTGCCGGGTTTATGGCGACCTTGCCGGATTTATGGCGACCTCGCCGTAAATGTGGCGACCTTGCCGCATTTGAGGGCTCCTTGCCGGATTTATGGCGATCTCGCCGGAAATATAGCGACCTTGCCGGATTTGAGGCCACCTTGCCGGATTTATGGCGACCTCGCCGGAAATATGGCGACCTTCCCTGATTTGTGGCCACCATGCCGGATTTATGGCGAACTTGCCGGAAATATGCCTACCTTGTCGGATTTGTGGCCACCTTGCCGGATTTATGACGACCATGCCGGAAATATGGCGACCTTGCCGGATTTGTGGCGACCTTGCCGGATTTATGGCAACCTTGCCGGAAATATGGCAACCTTGACGGATTTGTGGCGACCTTGCCGGATTTATGGCGTCCTTGCCGGATATATGGCGACCTTGCCGGATTTGTGCCGACCTTGCCGCATTTGTGCCGACCTTGCCGGAAATATGGCGATTGCCGGATTTATGGCGACGTTGCCGGATTTATGGCGACCTTGCCGGAAATATGGAGAACTTGCCGGATTTGTGGCGACCTTGCCGGATTTATGGCGATATTGCCGGAAATATGGCGACCTTGCCGGATTTATGGCGACCATGTCGGAAATATTGCGACCTTGCCGGATTTGTGGAGACCTTGCCGGATTTATGGCGACCTTGCCGGAAATATGGCAACCTTGCCGGATTTGTGGCGACCTTGCCGAATATATGGCGTCCTTGCCGGATATATGGCGACGTTGCCGGAAATATGGCGATCTTGCCGCATTTGTGGCGACCTTGCCGGATTTATGGCGACCTTGCCGGAAATATTGAGAACTTGCCGGATTTGTGGTGACCTTGTCAGGTTTATGGCGACCTTGCCGGAAATATGTCGACCTTGCCGGATTTGTAGCGACCTTGCCGGATTTATGGCGACTTTGCCGGAAATATGGCGACCTTGCCGGATTTGTGGCGACCTTGCGGAATTTATGGCGACCTTGCCGGAAATATGCCGACCTTGCCGGATTTGTGGCGACCTTGCCGGATTTATGGCGAGGTGCCGGAAATATGGCGACCTTGCCGGATTTGTGTCGACCTTGCCGGATTTATGGCGATATTGCCGGAGATATGGCGACCTTGCCGGATTTATGGCGACCTTGCCGGAAATATGGCGACCTTCCCTGATTTGTGTCCACCATGCCGGATTTATGGCGAACTTGCCGGAAATATGGCTACCTTGTCGGATTTGTTGTCACCTTGCCGGATTTATGACGACCATGTCGGAAATATTGCGACCATGCCGGATTTGTGGAGACCTTGCCGGATTTATGGCGACCTTGCCTGAAATATGGCAACCTTGCCGGATTTTTAGCGACCTTGCCGGATATATGGCGTCCTTGCCGGAGATATGGCGACCTTGCCGGAAATATGGCGACCTTGCCGCATTTGTGGCGACCTTGCCGTATTTATGGTGACTTTGCCGGAAATATGGCGACCGTGCCGGATTTATGGAGACCTTGCCGGATTTATGGCGGCCTTGCCGGAAATATGGCAACCTGCCGGATTTGTGGCGACCTTGCCGGATATATGGCGACCTTGCCGGAAATATGGCGTCCTCGCCGGATTTGTGGCGACCTTCCCGGATTTATGGCGACTATGCTGGAAATATGGCGACCTCACCGGATTTGTGGAGACCTTGCCGGATTTATGGCGACCTTGCCGGAAATATGGCTGCTTCGCCGGATTTGTGGCGACCTTGCGGATTTTTGGCTACCTTGCCGGAAATATGGCGACCTTGCCGGATTTGTGGTGACCTTGCCGGATTTATGACGACCTTGCCGGAAATATGGCGACATTGCCGGATTTGTGACGACGATGTCGGATTTATGGCGGCCTTGCCGAAATGTTGCGACCTTGCCGGATTTGTGCCGACTTTGCCGGATTGAAGGCGACCTTGACGAAATGTGGCTAACTTGTCGGATTTGTGGCGACCTTGCCGGATTTATGTCGACCTTGCCGGAAATGTGGCAACCTTGCCGGATTTGTGGCGACCTTGCTTGAATTATGGCGACCTTGCCGGTAATGTAGCGACCATGCCTGATTTGTGGCGACCTTGCCGGATTTATGGCGGCCTTGCCGGAAATGTGGCGACCTTGCCGGGTTTGTGGCGACCTTGCCGGATCTATGGCGACCTTGCCGGAAATGTGGCGACCTTGCCGGATTTGACGCGACCTTGACGAATATATGGCTACCTTGATGGAAATGTGGCGACCTTGCCGGATTTGACGTCACCTTGCCGGGTTTATGGCGACCTTGCCGGAAATATGGCGACCTTGCAGGACTTGAGGCAACGTTGCCAGATTTATGGCGACCTTGCCGGAAATATGGCGACCTTGCAGGACTTGAGGCAACGTTGCCAGATTTATGGCGACCTTGTCGGAAATATGGCGACCTTGCCGGATTTATGGCGACCTTGCCGGATTTGTGGCGAACTTGCCGGATTTATGGCGACTTTGCCGGAATTATGGCGACCTGCCGGATTTATGGCGAACTTGCCGGAAATATGGCGACCTCGCCGGAATTATGGCGACGTTGCCGGATTTATGGCGACCTCGCCGGAAATATGGCGACCTCGCTGGATTTATGGCGACCTTGCCGGAAATATGGCGACCTCGCCGGATTTATGGCGACCATGCCGGATTTGTGGCGAACTTGCCGGATTAATGGCGACCTCGCCGGAAATATGGCGACCTTGCGGATTTGTGGCGAGCTTGCCGGATTTATTGCGACGTCGCCGGAAATGTGGCGACTTTTCCGGATTTGTGGCGTCCTTGCCGGATTTATGGCGACCTCGCCGGCAATGTGGAGACCTTGCCGTATTTATGGCGACCTTGCCGGATTTATGGCGACCTTGCAGGATATATGGCGACTTCACCGGATTTATGGCGACATTGCCAGAAATATGGCGACCTTGCCGGATTTGTGGCGACCTCGCCGGATTTATGTCGACCTTGCCGGAAATAGGGCGACCTTGCCGGATATATGGCGATCTTGCCGTAAATATGGCGACCTTGCCGGGTTTGTGGCGACCTTGCTGGATATATGGCGATCTTGCCGGAAATATGGCGACGTTGCCGGATATCTGACGATCTTGCTGGATTTATGGCGACCTTGCCGGATGTATGGCGACCTTTCCGGATTTGTGGCGACCTTGCCGGAAATATTGCGACCTCGCCAGATTTAAAGCGATCTTGCCAGATTAGTGGCGACCATGCGGAACATGGCGACCTCGCCGGATTTGTGGCGAGCTGGCCGGATTTATGGCGACCTTGCCGGAAATATGGCTACTTCGCCGGATTTGTGGCGACCTTGCGGATTTCTGGCTACCTCGCCTGATTTATGCCTACCTTGCCGGATTTGTGGCGCCCGTGCCGGATTTATGGCGACCTTGTCGGAAATATGGCGATCTTGCCGGGTTTGTGGCGACCTTGTCGGATATATGGCGACCTTGCCGGATATATGGCGACTTCACCGGATATATGGCGACCTTGCCAGAAATATGGCGACCTTGCCGGATTTGTGGCGACCTCGCCGGATTTATGTCGACCTTGCCGGAAATAGGGCGACCTTGCCGGGTTTTTGGCGACCTTGCCGGATATATGGCGATCTTGCCGGAAATGTGGCTTCCTCGCCGGATTTGTGGCGACCTTGCCGGATTTATGGCGACCAGGCGGAATATGGCGACCTCGCCGGATTTGTGGCGCCCTTGCTGGATTTATGGCGACCTTGTCGGATATATGGCGACCTTGCCGGATTTGTGGCGACATTGCCGGATATATGGCGACCTTGCCGGAAATATGGCGACGTTGCGGATTTCTGACGACCTTGCTGGATTTATGGCGACCTTGCCGGATTTATGGCGACCGTTCCGGATTTGTGGCGAACTTGCCGGAAATATGGCGTCCTCGCCGGATTTGTTGCGACCTTCCCGGATTTATGGCGACCATGCTGGAAATATGGCGACCTCACCGGATTTGTGGCGACCTTGCCGGATTTATGGCGACCTTGCCGGAAATATGGCTACTTCGCCGGATTTGTGGCGACCTTGCGGATTTCTGGCTACCTTGCCGGAAATATGGCGACCTTGCCGGATTCGTGGCGACCTTGCCGGAAATGTGGCGACCTTGCCAGATTTGTGGCGACCTTGCCGGTTTTTGGCGACCGTGCCGGAAATGTGGAGACTTTGTCTGATTTGTCACGACCTTGCCGGGTTTATGGCGACCTTGCCAGAAATATGGCGATCTTGACGCATTTGTGGCGACGTTGCCGGATTTATGGCGACCTTGCCGGAATTGTGGCGACCTTGCCGGATTTAAAGCGACCTTGTCGGTTTGTGGCAATCTTGCCGGATTTATGGCGACGTTGCGGATTTCTGACGACCTTGCTGGATTTATGGCGACATTGCCGGATTTATGGCGACCGTTCCGGATTTGTGGCGAACTTGCCGGAAATATGGCGTCCTCGCCGGATTTGTTGCGACCTTCCCGGATTTATGGCGACCATGCTGGAAATATGGCGACCTCACCGGATTTGTGGCGACCTTGCCGGATTTATGGCGACCTTGCCGGAAATATGGCTACTTCGCCGGATTTGTGGCGACCTTGCGGATTTCTGGCTACCTTGCCGGAAATATGGCGACCTTGCCGGATTCGTGGCGACCTCGCCGGAAATGTGGCGACCTTGCCAGATTTGTGGCGACCTTGCCGGTTTATGGCGACCGTGCCGGAAATGTGGAGACTTTGTCTGATCTGTCGCTACCTTGCCGGGTTTATGGCGACCTTGCCAGAAATATGTGGCGACCTTGCCGGATTTATGGCGACCTTGCCAGAAATATGTGGCGACCTTGCCGGATTTATGTCGACCTTGCCGGAAATATGTGGCGACCTTGCCGGATTTATGGCGACCTTGCCGTAAATGTGGCGACCTTGCCGGATTTAAAGCGACCTTGTCGGTTTGTGGCAATCTTGCCGGATGTATGGCGACCTTGCCGGAAATGTGGCGACCTTGCCGGATTTGTGGCGACCTTGCCGGATTTTTGGCGACCTTGCCGGATTTATGGCGACCTTGCCGGATTTGTGGCATCCTTGCCGGAAATACGGCGACCTCGCCGTATTTATTGCGACCTTGCCGGATTTATGGCGACCTCGCCGGAAATGTGGCGACCTTGCCGGATTTGTGGAGACCTTGTCGGATTGATGGCGACCTTGCCGGAAATGTGGCGAACTTCCCGGAAATGTGGCGACCTTGCCGGATTTATGGCGACCTTGCCGGAAATGTGGCGACTTTGTCGGTTTATGGCGAACATGCTGGAAATATGGCGACCTTGCCGGATTTGTGGCGACCTTGCCGGATTTATGGCGACATTGCCGGAAATATGGCGACATTGCCGGATTTGTGGCGACCTTGCCGGATTTGTGGCGTCCATGCCTCATTTGTGGCGACCTTGCCGGATTTATGCCGAACATGCCGGAAATATGGCGACCTGGACGGAATTGTGGCGACCTTGCCGGATTTATGGCGACCTTGCCGGAAATATGGCCACCTTGCCGGATTCATGGCGTCTTTGCCGGAAATATGGCGACCTTGCCGGATTTGTGGCGACCTTGCCGCATTTATGGCGACCTTGCCGGATTTCTCGCGACCTTGCGCGAATTGTGGCTACCTTTCCGGACTCGTGGCGACCTTGCCGGAATGTGGCGACTGTGCTGGATTTGTGGCGACCTTGCCGAAATGTAGCTACCTTGCCGGATTTGTGGCGACCTTGCCGGATTTATGGCGACCTTGCCGGAAATGTGGCTATCTTGCCAGGTTTGTGGCGACCTTGCCGGATCTATGGAGACATTGTCGGAAATGTGGCGACCTTGCCGGACCTAACGCGACCTTGCCGAATTTATGGCTACCTTGATGGAAATGTGTCGACCTTGCGGATTTGACGCCACCTTGCCGGATTTATGGCGTCCTTGTCGGAAATATGGCGACCTTGCCGCATTTGAGGCAAACTAGCCGGATTTATGGTGACCTTGTCGGAAATATGGCGCCCTTGCCGGATTTGTGGCCACCTTGCCGGATTTATGGCGACCTTGCCGGAAATATGGCGACCTTGCCGGATTTGTGGCAACCTTGCCGGATTTATGGCGATCGTGCCGGAAATACGGCCACCTTGCCGGATTTGTGGCGATCATGCCAGATTGATGGCGACCTTGCCGGAAATATGGCGACCTTGCCGGATCTATCGCGACCGTGCCGGAAATATGTCGACATTGTCGGATTTATGGCGACCTTGCCGGATTTATGGCGACCTCGCCGGAAATGTGGCGGCCTTGCCGGGTTTATGGCGACCTTGCCGGATTTATGGCGACCTCGCCGTAAATGTGGCGACCTTGCCGCATTTGAGGGCTCCTTGCCGGATTTATGGCGATCTCGCCGGAAATATAGCGACCTTGCCGGATTTGAGGCCACCTTGCCGGATTTATGGCGACCTCGCCGGAAATATGGCGACCTTCCCTGATTTGTGGCCACCATGCCGGATTTATGGCGAACTTGCCGGAAATATGCCTACCTTGTCGGATTTGTGGCCACCTTGCCGGATTTATGACGACCATGCCGGAAATATGGCGACCTTGCCGGATTTGTGGCGACCTTGCCGGATTTATGGCAACCTTGCCGGAAATATGGCAACCTTGACGGATTTGTGGCGACCTTGCCGGATTTATGGCGTCCTTGCCGGATATATGGCGACCTTGCCGGATTTGTGCCGACCTTGCCGCATTTGTGCCGACCTTGCCGGAAATATGGCGATTGCCGGATTTATGGCGACGTTGCCGGATTTATGGCGACCTTGCCGGAAATATGGAGAACTTGCCGGATTTGTGGCGACCTTGCCGGATTTATGGCGATATTGCCGGAAATATGGCGACCTTGCCGGATTTATGGCGACCATGTCGGAAATATTGCGACCTTGCCGGATTTGTGGAGACCTTGCCGGATTTATGGCGACCTTGCCGGAAATATGGCAACCTTGCCGGATTTGTGGCGACCTTGCCGAATATATGGCGTCCTTGCCGGATATATGGCGACGTTGCCGGAAATATGGCGATCTTGCCGCATTTGTGGCGACCTTGCCGGATTTATGGCGACCTTGCCGGAAATATTGAGAACTTGCCGGATTTGTGGTGACCTTGTCAGGTTTATGGCGACCTTGCCGGAAATATGTCGACCTTGCCGGATTTGTAGCGACCTTGCCGGATTTATGGCGACTTTGCCGGAAATATGGCGACCTTGCCGGATTTGTGGCGACCTTGCGGAATTTATGGCGACCTTGCCGGAAATATGCCGACCTTGCCGGATTTGTGGCGACCTTGCCGGATTTATGGCGAGGTGCCGGAAATATGGCGACCTTGCCGGATTTGTGTCGACCTTGCCGGATTTATGGCGATATTGCCGGAGATATGGCGACCTTGCCGGATTTATGGCGACCTTGCCGGAAATATGGCGACCTTCCCTGATTTGTGTCCACCATGCCGGATTTATGGCGAACTTGCCGGAAATATGGCTACCTTGTCGGATTTGTTGTCACCTTGCCGGATTTATGACGACCATGTCGGAAATATTGCGACCATGCCGGATTTGTGGAGACCTTGCCGGATTTATGGCGACCTTGCCTGAAATATGGCAACCTTGCCGGATTTTTAGCGACCTTGCCGGATATATGGCGTCCTTGCCGGAGATATGGCGACCTTGCCGGAAATATGGCGACCTTGCCGCATTTGTGGCGACCTTGCCGTATTTATGGTGACTTTGCCGGAAATATGGCGACCGTGCCGGATTTATGGAGACCTTGCCGGATTTATGGCGGCCTTGCCGGAAATATGGCAACCTGCCGGATTTGTGGCGACCTTGCCGGATATATGGCGTCCTTGCCGGAAATATGGCGACCTTGCCGAATTTGTGGCGACCTTGCCGGATTTATGTCGACCTTGCCTGAAATATGGCGACTTTACCGGATTTATGGCGACCTTGCCCGATTTATGGCGACCTTGCCGGAAATATGGCGACATTGCGGAATTTGTGGCGACCTTTCCGGATTTATGGCGACCTTGCCTGAAATATGGCGATTTTGCCGGATTTATGGCGACCTTGCCGCATTTATGTCGACTTTGCCGGAAATATGGCGACCTTCCCTGATTTGTGGCCACCATGCCGGATTTATGGCGAACTTGCCGGAAATATGGCTACCATGTCGGATTTGTGGCCACCTTGCAGGATTTATGACGACCATGTCGGAAATATGGCGACCTTGCCGGATTTGTGGAGACCTTGCCGGATTTATGGCGACCTTGCCGGAAATATGGCAACCTTGCCGAATTTGTGGCGACCTTGCTGGATTTATGGCGACCTTGCCTGAAATATGGCGACTTTGCCGGATTTATGGCGACCTTGCCGGATTTATGGCGACCTTGCCGGATTTGTGGCGACCTTGCCGGATTTATGGCGACCTTGCCGGATTCATGGCGACTTTGCCGGAAATATGGCGACCTTCCCTGATTTGTGGCCAACATGCCGGATTTATGGCGAACTTGCCGGAAATATGGCTACCATGTCGGATTTGTGGCCACCTTGCCGGATTTATGACGACCATGTCGGAAATACGGCGACCTTGCCGGATTTGTGGAGACCTTGCCGGATTTATGGCGACCTTGCCGGAAATATGACAACCTTGCCGGATATGTGGCGACCTTGCCGGATATATGGCGTCCTTGCCGGATATATGGAGAACTTGCCGAATTTGTGGCTACCTTGCCGGATTTATGGCGACCTTGCCTGAAATATGGCGACTTTGCCGGATTTATGGCGACCTTGCCGGATTTATGGCGACCTTGTCGGATTTGTGGCGACCTTGCCTCATTTGTGGCGACATTGCCGGATTTATGGCGACCTTGCAGGAAATATGGCGACCTTGCCGGGAATGTGGCGACCTTGCCGGATTTGTGCCGACCTTGCCGGATTTATGGCGTCCATGCCGGAAATGTGGTGACCTTGCCGGATTTATGGCGACCTTCCCTGATTTGTGGCCACCATGCCGGATTTATGGCGAACTTGCCGGAAATATGGCTACCTTGTCGGATTTGTGGCCACCTTGCCGGATTTATGACGACCATGTCGGAAATATGGCGACCTTGCCGCATTTGTGGAGACCTTTCCGGATTTATGGCGAACTTGCCGGAAATATGGCTACCTTGTCGGATTTGTGGCCACCTTGCCGGATTTATGACGACCATGCCGGAAATATGGCGACCTTGCCGGATTTGTGGCGACCTTGCCGGATTTATGGCAACCTTGCCGGAAATATGGCAACCTTGACGGATTTGTGGCGACCTTGCCGGAATTATGGCGTCCTTGCCGGATATATGGCGACATTGCCGGATTTGTGGCGACCTTGCCGCATTTATGGCGACCTTGCCGGAAATATGGCAACCTTGCCGAATTTGTGGCGACCTTGCTGGATTTATGGCGACCTTGCCAGAAATATGGCGACTTTGCCGGATTTATGGCGACCTTGCCGGATTTATGGCGACCTTGCCGGATTTGTGGCGACCTTGCCGGATTTATGGCGACCTTGCCGGATTCATGGCGACTTTGCCGGAAATATGGCGACCTTCCCTGATTTGTGGCCAACATGCCGGATTTATGGCGAACTTGCCGGAAATATGGCTACCATGTCGGATTTGTGGCCACCTTGCCGGATTTATGACGACCATGTCGGAAATACGGCGACCTTGCCGGATTTGTGGAGACCTTGCCGGATTTATGGCGACCTTGCCGGAAATATGACAACCTTGCCGGATATGTGGCGACCTTGCCGGATATATGGCGTCCTTGCCGGATATATGGAGAACTTGCCGAATTAGTGGCTACCTTGCCGGATTTATGGCGACCTTGCCTGAAATATGGCGACTTTGCCGGATTTATGGCGACCTTGCCGGATTTATGGCGACCTTGTCGGATTTGTGGCGACCTTGCCTCATTTGTGGCGACATTGCCGGATTTATGGCGACCTTGCAGGAAATATGGCGACCTTGCCGGGAATGTGGCGACCTTGCCGGATTTGTGCCGACCTTGCCGGATTTATGGCGTCCATGCCGGAAATGTGGTGACCTTGCCGGATTTATGGCGACCTTCCCTGATTTGTGGCCACCATGCCGGATTTATGGCGAACTTGCCGGAAATATGGCTCCCTTGTCGGATTTGTGGCCACCTTGCCGGATTTATGACGACCATGTCGGAAATATGGCGACCTTGCCGCATTTGTGGAGACCTTTCCGGATTTATGGCGAACTTGCCGGAAATATGGCTACCTTGTCGGATTTGTGGCCACCTTGCCGGATTTATGACGACCATGCCGGAAATATGGCGACCTTGCCGGATTTGTGGCGACCTTGCCGGATTTATGGCAACCTTGCCGGAAATATGGCAACCTTGACGGATTTGTGGCGACCTTGCCGGAATTATGGCGTCCTTGCCGGATATATGGCGACATTGCCGGATTTGTGGCGACCTTGCCGCATTTATGGCGACCTTGCCGGAAATATGGCAACCTTGCCGAATTTGTGGCGACCTTGCTGGATTTATGGCGACCTTGCCAGAAATATGGCGACTTTGCCGGATTTATGGCGACCTTGCCGGATTTATGGCGACCTTGCCGGATTTGTGGCGACCTTGCCGGATTTATGGCGACCTTGCCGGATTCATGGCGACTTTGCCGGAAATATGGCGACCTTCCCTGATTTGTGGCCAACATGCCGGATTTATGGCGAACTTGCCGGAAATATGGCTACCATGTCGGATTTGTGGCCACCTTGCCGGATTTATGACGACCATGTCGGAAATACGGCGACCTTGCCGGATTTGTGGAGACCTTGCCGGATTTATGGCGACCTTGCCGGAAATATGACAACCTTGCCGGATATGTGGCGACCTTGCCGGATATATGGCGTCCTTGCCGGATATATGGAGAACTTGCCGAATTAGTGGCTACCTTGCCGGATTTATGGCGACCTTGCCTGAAATATGGCGACTTTGCCGGATTTATGGCGACCTTGCCGGATTTATGGCGACCTTGTCGGATTTGTGGCGACCTTGCCTCATTTGTGGCGACATTGCCGGATTTATGGCGACCTTGCAGGAAATATGGCGACCTTGCCGGGAATGTGGCGACCTTGCCGGATTTGTGCCGACCTTGCCGGATTTATGGCGTCCATGCCGGAAATGTGGTGACCTTGCCGGATTTATGGCGACCTTCCCTGATTTGTGGCCACCATGCCGGATTTATGGCGAACTTGCCGGAAATATGGCTACCTTGTCGGATTTGTGGCCACCTTGCCGGATTTATGACGACCATGTCGGAAATATGGCGACCTTGCCGCATTTATGGAGACCTTTCCGGATTTATGGCGAACTTGCCGGAAATATGGCTACATTGTCGGATTTGTGGCCACCTTGCCGGACTTATGACGATCATGCCGGAAATATGGCGACCTTGCCGGATTTGTGGCGACCTTGCCGGATTTATGGCAACCTTGCCGGAAATATGGCAACCTTGACGGATTTGTGGCGACCTTGCCGGAATTATGGCGTCCTTGCCGGATATATGGCGACATTGCCGGATTTGTGGCGACCTTGCCGCATTTATGGCGACCTTGCCGGAAATATGGCGACTGCCGGATTTATGGCGACGTTGCCGGATTTATGGCGACCTTGCCGGAAATATGGAGAACTTGCCGGATTTGTGGCGACCTTGCCGGATTTATGTCGATATTACCGGAAATATGGCGACCTTGCCGGATTTATGGCGACCTTGCCGGATTTGTGGCGACCTTGCCGGATTTATGGCGATATTGCCGGAAATATGGCGACGTTGCCGGATTTATGGCGACCTTGCCGGAAATATGTCGAACTTCCCTGATTTGTGGCCACCATGCCGGATTTATGGCGAACTTGTCGGAAATATGGCGAAGGTGCCGGATTTATGGCGTCCTTGCCGTAAATATGGCGACCTTGCCGGATTTGTGGCGACCTTGCCGGATTTGTGGCGACCTTGCCGGAAATATGGCGACTGCCGGATTTATGGCGACCTTGCCGGGTTTATGGCGACCTTGCCGGAAACATGGAGAACTTGCCGGATTTGTGGCGACCTTGTCGGGTTTATGGCGACCTTGCCGGAAATATGGCGACCTTGCCGGTTTGCTGCGACCTTGCCGGATTTATGGCGACTTTGCCGGAAATATGGCGACCTTGCCGGATTTGTGGCGACCTTGCGGGATTTATGGCGACCTTGCCTGAAATATGGCGACCTTGCCGGATTTGTGGCGACCTTGCCGGATTTATGGCGAGCGTGCCGGAAATATGGCGACCTTGCCGGATTTGTGTCCACCTTGCCGGATTTATGGCGATATTGCCGGAAATATGGCGTCCTTGCCGGATTTATGGCGACCTTGCCGGAAATATGGCGACCTTCCCTGATTTTTGGCCACCATGCCGGAATTATGGCGAACTTGTCGGGAATATGGCTACCTTGTCGGATTTGTGGCCACCTTGCCGGATTTATGACGACCATGTCGGAAATATGGCGAAGGTGCCGGATTTGTGGAGATTTGCCGGATTTATGGCGACCTTGCCGGAAATATGGCGACCATGCTGAATTTGTGGCGACCTTGCCGGATTTACGGCGACCTTGCCTGAAATATAGCGACTTTGCCGGATTTATGGCGACCTTGCCGGATTTATGGCGACCTTGCCGGAAATATGGCGACCTTGCCGAATTTGTGGCGACCTTGCCAGATATATGGCGACCTTGCCTGAAATATGGCGACTTTGCCGGATTTATGGCCACCTTCCCGGATTTATGGCGAGTTTGCCGGAAATATGGCGACCTTCGCTGATTTGTGGCCACCATGCCGGATTTATGGCGAACTTGCCGGAAATATGGCTACCTTGTCGGATTTGTGGTCACCTTGCCGGATTTATGACGACCATGTCGGAAATATTGCGAGTTTGCCGGATTTGTGGAGACCTTGCCGGATTTATGGCGACCTTGCCGGAAATATGGCAACCTAGACGGATTTATGGCGACCTTGCCGGAAATATGGCGACCTTCCCTGATTTGTGGCCACCATGCCGGAATTATGGCGAACTTGTAGGGAATATGGCTACCTTGTCGGATTTGTGGCCACCTTGCCGGATTTATGACGACCATGTCGGAAATAGGGCGAAGGTGCCGGATTTGTGGAGATCTTGCCGGATTTATGGCGACCTTGCCGGAAATATGGCGACTTTGCCGGATTTATGGCGACCTTGCCGGATTTATGGCGACCTTGCCGGAAATATGTCGACCTTGATGCATTTGTGGCGACCTTGCCGGATTTATGGCGAGCTTGCCGGAAATATGGCGACCTTGCCTCATTTGTGGCGACATTCCCGGATTTATGGCTACCATGTCGGAAATATGGCGACTTGCCGAATTTGTGGCGACCTTGCCGGATTTATGTCGACCTTGCCTGAAATATGGCGACTTTGCCGGATTTATGGCCACCTTGCCAGATTTATGGCGACCTTGCCGGAAATATGGCGACCTTGCCGAATTTGTGGCGACCTTGCCGGATTTATGTCGACCTTGCCTGAAATATGGCGACTTTGCCGGATTTATGGCGACCTTGCCGGATTTATGGCGACCTTGCCGGAAATATGGCGACCTTGCCGAATTTGTGGCGACCTTGCCGGATTTATGGCGACCTTGCCTGAAATATGGCGATTTTGCCGGATTTATGGCGACCTTGCCGGATTTATGGCGACTTTGCCGGAAATATGGCGACCTTCCCTGATTTGTGGCCACCATGCCGGAGTTATGGCGCTTGCCGGAAATATGGCTACCATGTCGGATTTGTGGCCACCTTGCCGGATTTATGAGGACCATGTCGGAAATATTGCGAGCTTGCCGGATTTGTGGAGACCTTGCCGGATTTATGGCGACCTTGCCGGAAATATGGCAACCTTGACGGATTTATGGCGACCTTGCCTGAAATATGGCGACTTTGCCGGATTTATGGCGACCTTCCCGGAAATATGTCGACCTTGACGCATTTGTGGCGACCTTGCCGGATTTATGGCGAGCTTGCCGGAAATATGGCGACCTTGCCTCATTTGTGGCGACATTGCCGGATTTATGTCGACCTTGCCTGAAATATGGCGACTTTGCCGGATTTATGGCCACCTTGCCGGATTTATGGCGACCTTGCCGGAAATATGGCGACCTTGCCGAATTTGTGGCGACCTTGCCGGATTTATGTCGACCTTGCCTGAAATATGGCGACTTTGCCGGATTTATGGCGACCTTGCCGGATTTATGGCGACCTTGCCGGAAATATAGCGACCTTGCCGAATTTGTGGCGACCTTGCCGGATTTATGGCGACCTTGCCAGAAATATGGCGATTTTGCCGGATTTATGGCGACCTTGCCGGATTTATGGCGACTTTGCCGGAAATATGGCGACCCTTCCCTGATTTGTGGCCACCATGCCGGATTTATGGCGCTTGCCGGAAATATGGCTACCTTGCCTCATTTGTGGCGACATTGCCGGATTTATGGCTACCATGTCGGAAATATGGCGACTTACCGAATTTGTGGCGACCTTGCCGGATTTATGTCGACCTTGCCTGAAATATGGCGACTTTGCCGGATTTATGGCCACCTTGCCGGATTTATGGCGACCTTGCCGGAAATATGGCGACCTTGCCGAATTTCTGGCGACCTTGCCGGATTTATGTCGACCTTGCCTGAAATATGGCGACTTTGCCGGATTTATGGCGACCTTGCCGGATTTATGCGACCTTGCCGGAAATATGGCGACCTTGCCGAATTTGTGGCGACCTTGCCGGATTTATGGCGACCTTGCCAGAAATATGGCGATTTTGCCGGATTTATGGCGACCTTGCCGGATTTATGGCGACTTTGCCGGAAATATGGCAACCTTGCCGGATTTGTGACGACCTTGCCGAATATATGGCGTCCTTGTCGGATATATGGCGACCTTCCCGAATTTGTGGCGACCTTGCCGGATTTATTGCGACCTTGCCTGAAATATGGCGACTTTGCCGGATTTATGGCGACCCTTGCCGGATTTATGGCGACCTTGCCGGATTAGTGGCGACCTTGCCGGATTTGTGGCGACCTTGCCGGATTTATGGCGACGTTGCCGGATTTATGGCGACCTTTCTGGATTGTGGCGAGCTTGCCGGAAATATGGCCGATCTGCCTCATTTGTGGCGACATTGCCGGATTTATGGCGACCTTGCAGGAAATATTGGCGACCTTGCCGGGAATGTGGCGACCTTGCCGGATTTATGTCGACCTTGCCTGAATATGGCGACTTGCCGGATTATGGCGACCTTGCCGGATTTATGGCGACCTTGCCGGAAATATGGCGACCTTGCCGAATTTGTGGCGACCTTGCCGGATTTATGGCGACCTTGCCGGATATATGACATACCTTGCCGGATTTGTGGCGACCTTGCCGGATATAAGGCGTCCTTGTCGGATATATGGCGACCTTGCCGAATTTGTGGCGACCTTGCCGGATTTATGGCGACCTTGCGTGAAATATGGCGACTTTGACGGATTTATGACGACCATGTCGGAAACATGGCGACCTTGCCGGATCTGTGGAGACCTTGCCGGATTTATGGCGACCTTGCCTGAAATATGGCGACTTTGCCGGATTTATGGCGACCTTGCCGGATTTATGGCTACCTTGCCGGATTTGTGGCGACATTGCCAGATTTATGGCGACCTTGCCGGGAAATATGTCGACCTTGACGCATTTGTGGCGACCTTGCCGGATTTATGGCGAGCTTGCCGGAAATATGGCGACCTTGCCTCATTTGTGGCGACATTGCCGGATTTATGGCGACCTTGCAGGAAATATGGCGACCTTGCCGGGAATGTGGCGACCTTGCCGGATTTGTGCCGAACCTTGCCGGATTTATGGCGTCCATGCCGGAAATGTGGCGACCTTGCCGGATTTGTGGCGACCTTCCCTGATTTTGTGGCCACCATGCCGGATTTATGGCGAACTTGCCATAACTATGGCTACCTTGTCGGATTTGTGGCCACCATGCCGGATTTATGACGACCATGTCGGAAATATGGCGACCTTGCCGGATTTGTGGAGACCTTGCCGGATTTGTGGCGACCTTGCCGGAAATATGGCAACCTTGCCGGATTTGTGGCGACCTTGCCGGATAAATGGCGTCCTTGCCGGATATATGGCGACCTTGCCGAATTTGTGTGGACGTTGCCGGATTTATGGCGACCTTGCCGGCAATATGTCGACCTTGACGCATTTGTGGCGACCTTGCCGGATTTATGGCGAGCTTCCCGGAAATATGGCGACCTTGCCTCATTTGTGGCGACATTGCCGGATTTTATGGCGACCTTGCAGGAAATATGGCGACCTTGCCAGGAATGTGGCGACCTTGCCGGATTTGTGCCGACCTTGCCGGATTTATGGCGTCCATGCCGGAAATGTGGCGACTTTGCCGGATTTATGGCGACCTTCCCTGATTTGTGGCCACCATGCCGGATTTATGACGAACTTGCCGGAAATATGGCTACCTTGCCGGATTTGTGGAGACCTTGCCGGATTATGGCGACCTTGCCGGAAATATGGCGACCTTGCCGAATTTGTGGCGACCTTGCCGGATTTATGGCGACCTTGCCAGAAAATATGGCGATTTGCCGGATTTATGGCGACCTTGCCGGATTTATGGCGACTTTGCCGGAAATATGGCGACCTTCCCTGATTTGTGGCCACCATGCCGGATTTATGGCGCTTGCCGGAAATATGGCTACCATGTCGGATTTGTGGCCACCTTGCCGGATTTATGAGGACCATGTCGGAAATATGGCGACCTTGCCGGATTTGTGGAGACCTTGCCGGATTTATGGCCACCTTGCCGGAAATATGGCAACCTTGCCGGATTTGTGACGACCTTGCCGAATATATGGCGTCCTTGTCGGATATATGGCGACCTTCCCGAATTTGTGGCGACCTTGCCGGATTTATGGCGACCTTGCCTGAAATATGGCGACTTTGCCGGATTTATGGCGACCTTGCCGGATTTATGGCGACCTTGCCGGATTAGTGGCGACCTTGCCGGATTTGTGGCGACCTTGCCGGATTTATGGCGACCTTGCCGGATTTATGGCGACCTTTCTGGATTTGTGGCGAGCTTGCCGGAAATATGGCGATCTTGCCTCATTTGTGGCGACATTGCCGGATTTATGGCGACCTTGCAGGAAATATGGCGACCTTGCCGGGAATGTGGCGACCTTGCCGGATTTATGTCGACCTTGCCTGAAATATGGCGACTTTGCCGGATTTATGGCGACCTTGCCGGATTTATGGCGACCTTGCCGGAAATATGGCGACCTTGCCGAATTTGTGGCGACCTTGCCGGATTTATGGCGACCTTGCCGGATATATGACAACCTTGCCGGATTTGTGGCGACCTTGCCGGATATAAGGCGTCCTTGTCGGATATATGGCGACCTTGCCGAATTTGTGGCGACCTTGCCGGATTTATGGCGACGTTGCGTGAAATATGGCGACTTTCACGGATTTATGACGACCATGTCGGAAACATGGCGACCTTGCCGGATCTGTGGAGACCTTGCCGGATTTATGGCGACCTTGCCTGAAATATGGCGACTTTGCCGGATTTATGGCGACCTTGCCGGATTTATGGCTACCTTGCCGGATTTGTGGCGACATTGCCAGATTTATGGCGACCTTGCCGGAAATATGTCGACCTTGACGCATTTGTGGCGACCTTGCCGGATTTATGGCGAGCTTGCCGGAAATATGGCGACCTTGCCTCATTTGTGGCGACATTGCCGGATTTATGGCGACCTTGCAGGAAATATGGCGACCTTGCCGGGAATGTGGCGACCTTGCCGGATTTGTGGCCGAACCTTGCCGGATTTATTGGCGTCCATGCCGGAAATGTGGCGACCTTGCCGGATTTGTGGCGACCTTCCCTGATTTGTGGCCACCATGCCGGATTTATGGCGAACTTGCCATAACTATGGCTACCTTGTCGGATTTGTGGCCACCATGCCGGATTTATGACGACCATGTCGGAAATATGGCGACCTTGCCGGATTTGTGGAGACCTTGCCGGATTTGTGGCGACCTTGCCGGAAATATGGCAACCTTGCCGGATTTGTGGCGACCTTGCCGGATAAATGGCGTCCTTGCCGGATATATGGCGACCTTGCCGAATTTGTGTGGACCTTGCCGGATTTATGGCGACCTTGCCGGCAATATGTCGACCTTGACGCATTTGTGGCGACCTTGCCGGATTTATGGCGAGCTTCCCGGAAATATGGCGACCTTGCCTCATTTGTGGCGACATTGCCGGATTTATGGCGACCTTGCAGGAAATATGGCGACCTTGCCAGGAATGTGGCGACCTTGCCGGATTTGTGCCGACCTTGCCGGATTTATGGCGTCCATGCCGGAAATGTGGCGACTTTGCTGGAATTTATGGCGACCTTCCCTGATTTGTGGCCACCATACCGGATTTATGACGACTTGCCGGAAATATGGCTACCTTGTCGGATTTGTGGCCACCTTGCCGGATTTATGGCGACATTGCCGGAAATATGGCGACCTTCCCTGATTTGTGGCCACCATGCCGGATTTTATGGCGAACTTGCCGGAAATATGGCTACCATGTCGGATTTGTGGCCACCTTGGCCGGATTTATGAGGACCTTGTCGGAAATA
>JAXLNO010000447.1:0-27386 GCA_038087875.1 Malacoraja senta | reverse complement strand
TTTTTTCTTGATTCCTTTGGCATCTAAAAAGTTTCAGAAGTGATAAATCTGGCTGTAAAATTTTTAAATCGCCCATGGTTCTCAAGTGAGTTTTTACATACAAAAAGAAAACGCTTCTGAAGCAAAATTTACAACCAGATTTATCACTTCTGAAACTTTTTAGACACCAAAGGAATCAAGAAAAAAAACAAATAATGCCTTACTGTTGATGAAATGCAGTGAGCAAACGCAATAAATCCCAATATTTTCATTTCCGATATCTGCACGGCCAATGTTCGCCAAGCACTTTAGCTGCTGTTGTCCCTTCAGTTCTCGCTACTATTTACCTTCATTTCGCTTCACTTTTGGAATTCTGAAGTTGGGTACATGTCACTCACACTTACCCCGACTTCCGCAATTTTTTACAGCGCAAAAATTCAATATTTTGGCGGCTTTTAACAGGTAGGAAAGTACGCGTTTCTTGCATTAATAACATATACCGGAAGTTACGTATGTCCTCCAGATAGATTGAGTGGCTCCGTGCGTCAAGCCCTATGACCCAGTGACCTTACGTGCAACCCCCCTATACAGAGCATTGGAAGACCCCCCTACCCCAAACCCAAGGACTTACCCCGCACATACACTGGTATTTTTTATCCCAATCCCCTGAATTTGTATCTTATCTAAATCAGGGATTCATCCCGACCCCTATCTCAATGTTGAACATTGCAAGATGCCCCTACCCCAAACCTGGGGAATTATCCCATCAACCCCACATGTGTGGTTATCATTCCAATGCAAGGAATTTCCATCCGATCTAAATCCCATCCCAGGGATTTCTCTCCGAATGCGGGGCCTTGCAAGATGCTCCCATTGCAAACATGGAGAATTACCACCCTACCTGCACAAGGGCAATCCCAGGAATTTTCATCCACCCACCAAAATCAGGGATTTATTCGGATGTACCATCCTGTACATGTCCCTCACAATGCTGAGCATTGCTGTGTGCCCCTACCTCTAACCCAGGGAATTGAATTATCCCCACCTGCACATGGGTAATTATTATTCCAATGCCAGAAATATCCATCCATTCTAAATTAGCGATTGTCCCCTATGCCAATGCTGGGCATTGCAAGATACCCCTAACCCAACCCAGGGAATTACCCCCAACCCACACATGGGCAATTATCCCAATCCCAGGAACTTGCAGCCTACCTGAATCAAGGATTGCCCCTAACCCTGATCCACAATCTCATGATTTCCCTCCCAATGCTGAGAATTGCAAGATGCTCCCAGCCCAGACTGGGGGATTCCCCCGGCTCATGGGTGATTATTCTAATGTCTGGAATTGCTATCCCCTCTTATCCAGGGATTACCTCAGATTAAACCAGTGCTCCGATGCAGGCAGTGCTATCTGAACCCCAGGAATTTCCACTATCTAATCCAGGGATGCCCCCACCTCAAACACAGGGAATTATTCCGCCACCTGCACTCGGTCAATTATTATTCCAACTCCAGGAATTTTTATCCCAGGGATTGTCCCTGATCCCAGTGATTCCCACTTCCCATTGCACCGCACAGTCTCTGATCACAGTGATTGGACCCCACCCGTCCTCTGGTCCCTGGGATTGGAGCCTGTTTTATCCTAATCTCTGGGAATGGACCCCACCCTGTCTCTGATCCCAAGGATTGGGGTTTGTCCCATTGGTGATGCCAGGGATTAGACCATAGCCCATCTGTAATTCCAGGAATTGGATCCCACCTCATCACTGATCGCAGGAGTTGGAACATGCCCCATCTCTCATCGCAGATCTCCCCAAATCTCACCCTAAATCTCAGGAATTGTAATTTCCGGAAACCCAGGCTTCGGTGCCTTGGATCTCCCCCGCAGTCCCCAATCCCTCGGATTGCAACTTGTCGCCCACAAGCCTAATGATTGGATCGCATCTCTGATCCAGGAAATTCCCACAACCCCAGGGATTGACCACTAACCCTTGAACCTGGGGAATTGCAATCTGCTCACAAACCCGGCTAGGTCACCAGTGCCATGTAAATGCATGGCAATCTTTCCAATTTCTGGGATTGCTGTCCCGTCTAAATCCTGAGCCACTGTTCCCGCAAACTGAGAATTGCCCTGTCTCCGAATTGTCCTCCATCTCTCAACCCCAACACCATAGTAGAACTCTTCAAACCTTTCGTCTCACGCCTTCTTATTTCCTTCTCTGGCCTCTGTCTAAACATCTGCCTATCAAAAACCGCCCTTGCCTGTGTTCACCTCTTACCTTCTACCCTTTGCCCTGTTCTTCCTCCCTTCCAGATTTCTTCCCTCCTTCCCTACAAACATTGTGAGGAAGGATCCCGACCCGAAACATCAGCTATCTACCTATGTATTGAATGTAACATCTCCAAGTTTGCGGAAGACACAAAGCTGGGTGGCAGTGTTAGGTGCGAGGAGGATGCTATGAGGCTGCAGGGTGACTTGGATATGTTGGGTGAGTGGGCAGATGAATGGCAGGTGCAGTATAATGTGGATAAATGTGACGTTATCCACTTTGGTGGCAAGAACAAGAAGGTAGATCATTATCTGAATGGTGTCAGATTAGGAAAACGGGAGGTGCAACGAGACCTGGGTGTCCTTGTACATCAGTCATAGAAAGTAAGCATGCAGGTACAGCAGGCAGTGAAGAAAGCAAATGGCATGTTGGCCATCATAGCTGAAGGATTTAAGTATAGGAGCAAGGAAGTCCTACTGTAGTTGTACAGGGACCTGGTGAGACCACACCTGGAGTGTTGTGTGCAGTTTTGGTCACCTAATTTAAGGAAGGACATTCTTGCTTTTGAGAGGGTGCAGCATAGGTTCACCAGGTTAATTCCAGGGATGGTGGGACTGACATATGATAAAAGAATGGATCGACTGTGCTTATATTCACTGGCATTTAGAAGGATAAGATAGGCTAGCTGCAGGAAAAATGTTCCCAATGTTGGGGGAGTCCAGAAACAGGGGTCACAGTTTAAGAATGCTATGGCCATATTGGACTGAGATGAGGAAAAACGTTTTCATCCAGAGAGTTGTAAATCTGGAATTCTCTGCCACAGAAGGAAGTGGAGGCCAATTCACTGGATGTGTTCAAGAGAGTTAAATATAGTTCTTAGCACTAATGGAATTGAGGCATATTGGAAGAAAGCAGCTTCTCCAGAGATGCTGCCTGACCCGTTGAGTTACTCCAGCACTTTTTTTTTTTTTTTCCTGTTGAATGACCCTCTGCTGACTCACGGTTGGCTATCAACAGGAAATATCTTTCTGCCCCCGATCCTCGCAATTGCTCCCGGTCCCAAATCTGGAATTTTCCATCCCATCCCCGTTCCCCCAAGTCCCCAATCCCTGGACTCCCCCATCACAGGTGTGTAATCCCCTCTGCTCCATATCCCAGGGATTAGGCATGGACATGTTGGTCGCATGGGCGAGTTGGGCTGAGGGGCGAATTTCCATGCTGTATGACTCTATGACTTGAGCGGTGCAGAGAGGTAAAGGTCACTGGAAGAAAAACTAACGGATGCTATTACCAGCATTCGCAAGGATAAGATCTGGACGGGATGAGATAGTGGATGGGACGTGGAGATTCCAGTGGCGCAGTGGTAGAGTTGCTGCCTTAAAACGCTTGCAGCGACAGTGACCCGGTTTCGATCCCGACTACGGGTGCCGTCTGTACAGAGTTTGTACATTCTCTCTGTGAGCTTTCTCTGAGATCTTCGGTTTCCTCCCACACTCCAAAGACGTGCAGGTTTGCAGGTTAATTAGCTTCTGTAAATTTGTAAATTGTCCTAGCATGTAGGATAGTGCTAGTATACGGGGTGATCGCTGGTTGGGGTAGACTCGGTGGGCTGAAGGGCCTGTTTCCGTGCTGTATCTCAAATCTAAAGTAAATTTTAAAGACAGCATCCGAGCAAAGGATCGATCCCGGGTCTCTGGCTGTGAGGCAGTGACTCGACAGTTGTGCCACTGTGCCATTCTTGAACTCTATATATGAGCTGTTCTGATCCGTTCTACCTTGGCTGACCTGCATCTTCTGCATGTGGTCTATTCTCAGTGCCCACTCTCCAGTCTGTCAACTCCATCTGATGCACGTGTAGCCATGTCCCAGGTGACGGGTTTCCGAGTGGGCGCTAAGTTCTTGAGCTACAGCGAGCTGCACAGGGAGTTCCGGCGCTACCAGAGGGACAACTCCGTGCAGATGTGGACCAGGCACTCGCGGACCATCGAGGCGCAGCGGCGACGGGCACCCAAGCGCCGGATGAACGAGATCGACTACCCGTGCATTCACGGTGGCAAGTTATTCAAGACCAAAGGATTCGACAAACGGCCAATCCAGAGGTGAGGAAATACTTGCAGGGGCGGCACAGGAGCGTAGCTGGTAGGGCCGCTGCCTCACAACGCCAGGGATCCCGGTTCGATCCTGACCTCGGGTGCTCTCCGTGTGTGGAATTTACACGTCCTCTCTTTGACCAGCTGTGTTTCTTCTGTGTGCTTCAGTTTCCTCCAATATCCAAGACACGTGCGTGTTTCTTGGTTAATTGGCCCTCTGTAAATTGTCCCGAATGTGTAGGGAGTGGATGACAAAGTGGGATAACATGGAACATGGAATACCTCGCCTCTATTTCCTACGCTCTTATTTAAAGATGTTTTATCCTTTTAAATGTAATTATCTAGGTTGAGCTGGGTAGTTAGTTTTGTTTAGAATTACAGCATGGAATCAGGCCTCTCGGCCCACCGAGTCCACACCGACCATCAATCATCCATCCACACTAGTTCTATGTTATCCCACGTTCTCATCCACTCTCTACACACTAGGAGCAATTTACAAAAGCAAATTAACCCACAAACCTGCACGAGTTTAGAATGTAGACGGAAACCACTTGGAAAAAACCCACGTGGTCACAGGGATGACGTACAATCTCCACATAGACAGCACCTGTAGTCAGAATCGAACCTGATTCTCCGTTGCTGTGAGGCAGCAGCTCTAGTGCTGCCTCTGTCTGTCTTTCTCTTTCTCTTTTTTTCTCTGTCCCTCTGTTCATTTTTTTTCTCTTTTGCACTCTGTTCATCTTTGTCTGTGTGTGTGTCTCTCTCCCCTTCCCCTTCTCTCTCCCACTCTCTTTCCCCCCCTCTCTCTCTCTCTCTCCCCCTTCCCTCCCCCTTCTCTCTCTCCCCCTCCCTCTCTCCCCCATCTCTCTCCCCCTCTCTCTCATCCCCCTCTCTCTCCCCCCTTTCTCTCACCCCCTCTCTCTCACCCCTCTCTCTCTCTCTCTCCCCTTCCCCTTCTCTCTCCCCCTCTCTCTCTCCCCCCCCTCTCTCTCTCCCCTCCCCTCTCTTCTTCCCCTCTCTCTCCCCCCCTCTCTCACCCCCTCCCTCTCTCCCTTTCTCTCTACCGCTGTCTCTCTCCCCTCTCTCTCTCTCCCCCATTCTCTCTCTCCCTCTCTCTCTCTCTCCCTACACCTACATGTGCCCATGCCTACCCACACATACACGACTCGCTGGGATTGTATAGAGCGGTAGAGTCATCCAAATGTGTTTTAGTCAGGATCGAACTCAGGTTTCCGTCGCTGCAAGTGCTGTAAGGCAGCAGCTCTACCGCTGCGCCACCGTGCTGCCCAGAATATGTCCACGTAATTATTTATAAAAAGCTTACATGAACTCTGTCTCTCTGCCCGTGTCTTTGCCCGTGAGAGAATGTTATCTGATGCACCAACACATATCGGTGGGACTTAAAGCTGAAAGCTGCAATAAAAGGGATTTTGTGCAGATTTGGTTCAAGATAACATAGTACATAGCAACAAAGATGGACACAACAAGCTGGAGTAACTCAGCGGGTCAAGCATCATGTCAGGAGAAAAGATATAGATGATGTTTCGGATCCTTCCCGGCTGGTGTGAAGTTCTTGACCCAAAATGTCAGTTTTCTTTTCTCCAGTGATGTTATCTAACCTGTTGAGTTACTCCAGTTTTTGTTTCTATCTTTGGTGAAAAACTAGAAGCTGTAGTTTAGTTTAGACGTACAGCGTGGAAACAGGCCCTTGGCCCATGGAGTCCAAGCCGACCAGCGATCCCTGCACATTTACGCTATCCTACACACATTAGGTACGACTTTCAATTCTACCAAGTCAATTAGCCGATAAACCTGTACATCTTTAGAGTGTGAGAGGAAACCGCAGCTCCTGAAGAAAACCCAGGGGGGAGAACGTACAAACTCCGTACAGACAGCACCTGTAGTCAGGATGAAACCCGGTCTTTGGCGCTGTAACACAGCAACTCTACCGCTGCGCCACCATGCTGCCCCTACACATAGAACATAACAAGATGGGTGCTTGACGGTCATTGTCGACAATGTAGGTGGAAGAGCCGGTGTGTTTCTATGGGATAATATCACATTCCCCATTGGGATATCAATCCAGCCTCTGAACTCTGACAAATTTGGCCTTGTTTAACAGAGTCAGACTGAAACACTCAATGTCACTAGTCATTTCCCTAACAGTAACAAGGATTATTTGCGTAGTTCTTCTAACGCACTGAAAATATCTCCAGCATTCAGGGACATTATCAAAGTGATTGATGTGAACTGCCTAAGCAGGGATTCTGGAGATGACCTATAACTTGGGTGGAGATGGTGGGTTACAAGGAATGTCTTATAATGGGGTTTAAAAGATCTAAAAGAAGTATATCTGTTCATGAGAGGCATAGATTGGAGACCCTCGCACTATCTTGCTGCACCTGCAAGTCGGCATGCAGGTGCAGCAGGCAGTGAAGAAAGCGAATGGTATGTTAGCATTCAAAGCAAAAGGATTTGAGTATAGGAGCAGGGATGTTCTGCAGTTGTACAGGGTCTTGGTGAGACCACACCTGGAGTATTGCGTACAGTTTTGGTCTCCTAATCTGAGGAAGGACATTCTTGCCATAGAGGGAGTACAGAGAAGGTTCACCAAACTGATTCCTGGGATGTCAGGACTTTCATATGAAGAAAGACTGGATAGACTCGGCTTGTACTCGCTAGAATTTAGAAGATTGAGGGGGGATCTTATAGAAACTTACAAAATTCTTAAGGGGTTGGACAGGCTGGATGCATGAAGATTGTTCCCGATGTTGGGGAAGTCCAGAACAAGGGGTCACAGTTTAAGGATAAAGGGGAAATCTTTTAGGACCGAGATGAGAAAAACATTTTTTACACAGAGTGGTGAATCTCTGGAATTCTCTGCCACAGGAAGGTAGTTGAGGCCAGTTCATTGGCTATATTTAAGAGGGAGTTAGATGTGGCCCTTGTGGCTAAAGGGATCAGGGTGTATGGAGAGAAAGCAGGTACAGGATACTGAGTTGGATGATCAGCCATGATCATATTGAATGGCGGTGCAGTCTCGAAGGGCCGAATGGCCTACTCCTGCACCTATTTTCTATGTTTCTATCTTTAATTGGACATGACTGGACTTTATCTGCGCTAAACATTATTCCCTTAATCCTGTATCTGTACACTGTGGACGGCTGAGACACAGAAATCCGGAGGAACTCAGCAGGTCAGACAGCATCTCTGGAGAAAAGGAATAGGTGACGTTTCGGGTCAAGACCCTTCTTCAGACCTAGAGAAAAGGAATACATGACATTCGGGGCGCGACCCCTCTACAGACCAGAGATGGAATAGGTGAAGTTTCGGGTAGAGACCCTTCTTCAGATTGATGCTTCCTGACCCGCTGAGTTACTCCAGCTTTTTGTATCTATCTTCAGTTTAAACTAGCATCTGCAGTTCCTTCCTACACATTTTGACTGGACGGCTGGAAAGCACGCTACAAAAAAGCTTTTTGGTACACGGGACAAGAAACTAGACTAAACTAGATGGGGAAGATGTTCCCAATGTTTTTCCCCATGGTAGTTGTGGAGGAGGAGGACACATAGACGAAGAAGGTTCTAAATAGCTGCTAAAGGAGTAGTCAATTGCACAGGGATTAAAATTCATGAATGGGCTGGGGCCAGATTTAGAGAGATTTTGTGTTATGTTGTATATATATAACCTGGACGTAAATACAGATGGGTTGGTGAGTAAGATTGCTAATTACACAAATTAGGAGTTGCAGACAGCGAGAAATGCTGTCAGAAGATAGCAGAACATAGACCAGCTGCAGACAGGGGCAGAGAAATGGCAGATGGAATTTAACCCGAGCAAGTGATGCACTTTGAGAGGTTAAATGTAAGGGAAGAGTATACAGTTAATGGCATGACCATTAACAGCATTGATGTGCAGAGGGATCTTGGAGTCCAAGTTCATAGCTCACTGAAGGAGGCAGCACAAGTAGACAGGGTGGTTAAGAAGGTGTCATAAATGATAGGAGCAGAATTAGGCCATTCAGCCCATCGTCTATTCCGCCATTCATTCATGGCTAATCTCTCTCTCCTAATCCCATTAAACATAGAAAATAGGTGCAGGAGGAGGCCATTCGGCCCTTCGAGCCAGCAAGGCAAGGCAAGGCAAGTTTATTTGTATAGCACCTTTCAACCACAAGGTAATTCAAAGTGCTTTACATAAAACATTTAAAGCATTTGAAAGAAACACATATAAAATGACATTTAGATATAAAATGATTATTAGATTATTCAGATAAAATAATTACAAAATTAAAAGCAATCAAATAAAATATTTAAAATAGAATAAAACCAGGAATATAAGTTACAGTGCATTATAGGTAATTAATAAATTGTATTGTTTACTGAAAGGCAGCGGCAAACAGAAAAGTCTTCAGTCTAGATTTAAAAGAGCTGAGAGTTGCAGCAGAACTGCAGTTTTCTGGGAGTTTGTTCCAGATATGTGGTGCATAGAAACTAAATGCTGCCTCTCCATGTTTAGTTCTGACTCTGGGGACACAGAGCAGACCTGTCCCAGACGATCTGAGAGGTCTGGGTGGTTCGTAGCTAAGCAGAAGATCAGAAATGTATTTTGGCCCTAAACCATTCAGTGCTTTGTAAACCAACAGTAGTATTTTGAAATCAATTCTTTGACAGAGAGGAAGCCAGTGTAAAGACCTCAGAACTGGAGTAATGTGATCTACCTTTTTGGTCTTAGTGAGGACTCGAGCAGCAGCGTTCTGAATTAACTGCAGCTGTCTGATCGACTTTTTAGGGAGACCTGTAAAGACACTGTTACAGTAGTCGAGCCTGCTGAATATAAATGCATGGACAAGTTTTTCCAAATCCTGCTGAGACATAAGTCCTTTAATCCTTGATATATTCTTTAGGTGATAGTAGGCTGACTTTGTGACTGTTTTTATGTGGCTGGTGAAGTTCAGGTCTGAGTCCATGACTACTCCTAAGTTTCTGGCTTGGTTTGTTGTTTTTAGCATTACCATTTGAAGCTGGGTGCTAACTTTTAATCGTTCTTCCTTGGCTCCAAAACAATTATTTCAGTTTTTTCTTTGTTTAATTGGAGAAAATTCTGGTTCATCCAATTGTTGATTTGCTCAATGCATCTACTCAGTGCTTGTATTGGACTATAGTCTCCTGGTGATATTGTTATGTAGATTTGTGTGTCGTCTGCGTAACTATGGTAACATATTTTGATGTTTTTCATGATCTGAGCCAGAAGAGGCTCACATGGACAACACGTGTCCTGCACCTGATGTGGAGGCACTGACTGCTTGCCTAATTTTCTGAATTTTGTCGGTGAAGAAGGAGGCAAAACCGCCATTCATTGTGATCATGGCTGATCGTCCCCTATCAATAACCCATGCCTGCCTTCTCCCCATATCCCTTGACTCCACTAGCCCCTAGAGCTTTATCTAACTCTCTTAAATCCATCCAGTGATTTGGCCTCCACTGCCCTCTGTGGCAGGGAATTCCACAAATTCACAACTCTCTGGGAGAAAAAGTTGTTTCTCACCTCAGTCTTAAATGACCTCCCCTTTATTCTAAGATTGTGGCCCCTGGTTCTGGACTCACCCAACATTGGGAACATTTTTCCTGCATCTAGCATGTTTCTATAAGGCCCCCCTCATCCTTCTAAACTCCAGTGAATACAAGCCTAGTGTTTTCCAATCTTTCTTCATATGACAGTCCCGCCATCCTAGGGATCAATCTCGTGAACCTAAGCTGCACTGCCGCAATCACAAGGATGTCCTTCCTCAAATTAGGAGACCAAAACTGTACATAATACTCCAGATGTGGTCTCACCAGAGCCCTATTCAACTGCAGAAGAACCTCTCTACTCCTTTACTGAAATCCTCTTGTTATGAAGGCCAACATTCCATTAGCTTTCGTCACTGCCTGCTGTACCTGCACGCCAACTTTCAGTGTTAAAGAAGGAACTGCAGATGCTGGAAAATTGAAGGTACACAAAAATGCTGGAGAAACTCAGCGGGTGCAGCAGCATCTGTGGAGCGAAGGAAATAGGCAATGTTTCGGGCCGAAACCCTTCCTCAGACTGATAGGGGATGGGGAGAAGAAAGGAAAAAAGGAAAAAGGCGGAGGAGGAGCCTGAGGGCTGGGGGAGGGGAGGAGACAACCAGAGGGCTGATGAAGGGGAGGGGACAGCAAGGGCTAGCAGAATTGAATTCTCCCAATTCTGCTAGCCCTTGCTGTTCCCTCCCCTTCATCAGCCCTCTGGTTGTCTCCTCCCCTCCCCCAGCCCTCAGGCTCCTCCTCTGCCTTTTTCCTTTTTTCCTTTCTTCTCCCCACCCCCTATCAGTCTGAGGAAGGGTTTCGGCCCGAAACGTTGCGTATTTCCTTCGCTCCACAGATGCTGCTGCACCCGCTGAGTTTCTCCAGCATTTTTGTGTACCGCCAACTTTCAGTGACTGCTGTACAAGGACACCCAGGTTTCGCTGTACCTCCCCCTTACCTAACCTAACCCCGTTGAGATAATAATCTGCCCCCTTGTTTTTGCCGCCAAATTCGATAACCTCATATTTATCTATAGTATACTGCATCTGCCAGGCATCTGCCCACTTACTAAATCTGTCCAGGTCACCCTGCAACCTCTTAACATCCTCTTCACAGTTCACACTGCCACCCAGCTTTGTGTCATCTGCAAACTTGCTAGTGTTGCTCCTAATTCCCTCTTCCAAATCATTAATATATATGGTAAACAGTTGCGGCCCCAACACCGAACCTTGCGGCACTCCACTCGCCACTGCCTGCCATTGTGAAAAGGATCCGTTCACTCCTACGCTTTGCTTCCGATCTGCTAACCAATTTTCTATCCATGTCAACACCCTACCCCCAATACCATGTGCTCTAATTTTAGTCACCAGTCTCTTTAGTCACCAGACTTTATCAAAGGCTTTCTGAAAGTCTAGACACACTACATCCACTGGCACCCCTTCATCCATTTTACTTCTCACATCCTCAAAAAATTCCAGAAGATTAGTCAAGCATGATTTCCCTTTCATAAATCCATGTTGACTTGGACTAATCCTTTTACTGCTATCCAAATGCCCCATTATTACCTCTTTAATAATTGACTCCAGCATCTTTCCCACCACCGAAGTCAGGCTAACTGGTCTGTAATTCCCCGTTTTCTCACTCGCTCCTTTCTTGAAAAGTGGGATAACATTAGCTATCCTCCAATCCACAGGAACTGATCCTGAATCTATTGAACATTGGAAAATGATCACCAATGCATCCACTATTTCTAGAGACACCTCCCTGAGGACCCTGGGATGCAGACCATCAGGCCCAGGGGATTTATCATCCTTCAGTCCCATTAGTCTAAATACTATTTCTCGCCTAATGAACATTTCTTTCAGTTCCTCTACCCCCTTAGATCCTCTGTTCTACAGTACATCTGGGAGATTGTTTGTGTCTTCCTTAGTGAAGACAGATCCGAAGTACCTATTCAACTCTTCTGCCATTTCCTTGTTGCCCATAATAATTTCACCCGTCTACCTTCAAGGGACCCACATTTGACTTTGCTACTCTTTTTCCCTTAACATATCGAAAGTAGCTTTTACTGTCCTTCTTTATATTCCTGGCCAGCTTCCCTTCGTACTTCATCTTTTCAGCCCGTATTGTCCGTTTTGTTTCCTTCTGTTGTCCTATGAAAGTTTCCCAATCCTCTGGCTTCCGGCTACTCTTTGCTGTGTTATACATCTTTTCTTTTAGTTTTATTCTATCCCTAACTTCTCTTGTCAGCCACGTTTGCCTCCTACTCCCCTTAGAATCTTTCTTCCTTTTTGGAATGAAATGATCCTGTGTCTTCGGATTATGCCCAGATATTCCTGCCATTGCTGTTCCACCGTCATTCCTGCTAGGATCCCTTACCAGTCTACCTTGGCCAGCTCCCCTCTCATGCCTTCATAGTCCTCTTTGTTCAACTGCATCACTGCCACTTCCGATTTAACGTTCTCCTTCTCAAATTGCAGATTAAAACTAATCATATTATGATCACTACCTCCAAGCGGTTCCTTTACCTCGAGTTCAATTATCATATCTGTTTCATTGGACAACCCTAAATTCAGAATTACCTTTTCTCTGGTCGGCTCCATTACAAGCTGCTCATTCTCCTGCTTTCTCCCCATAACCCCTGACACCTTTACCAATCAACAGTCCATCTATCTCTGCCATAAAAATATCCATTGACTTCGAATCCACAGCCTTCGGTGGCAAAGAATTCCACCGATTCACCACCCTCTGATTAAATAAATTCCTCCTCCTCTCCTTCCAAAAGGAACGTCCTTTAATTCTGAGGCTGTGACACTCTCCCACTAGTGGAAACATCCTCTCCACATCCACTTTGTCCATGACTTTCACTATTCGGTACGTTTCAATGAGGTCCCCCCTCATTCTTCTAAACTCTAGCGAGTACAGGCCTGGTGCTATCAAACGTGCATCATATGTTAACCAGTATGGGTTAAGCATATGGTATGTTTGTCTTCTGTGCTATGGGGCATTGACTATAAGAGTCAGCAAGTCATGATGCAGCGTCGTCAGTGTAATTAATAAACCTCTGTTGATTATAATAAATGTAGTTAATCCATTCCGTGTTTTTAGCAGGCGTAATCCAGAAAAGTATTGACTCCAGTCCTGCAGCAATCTCATTCCTGGCTTTAAATTCATTAGGGATTCCTCTCGGTTGTCCTATTGCATCCAGATGAACCCCGTCAGGTAACAAATCAAATGCTCTTTTCCTACGGGTCTGTTTGCACATATCTGGTGGACTTATCACAAGGACAGGTTGTGCCAACATCACCCTGGCACACAATCCAGTCCAATGTAGCGGCAGTGTGTTTCTAGGCTTACCTCTGCACATCCAAAACCTATCAGCTACAGCCACATCTGCTGTCAAAATAGCCTTGCACTGTGGTAGTACAACAGCAACATCTACTTTGGGCACATCTTCAGCCACTTGGTATGGGTCCTGTTGATTACACACCCACACCCTGTTACAACGGCCAGGAAAAGTTCCTACCGGGTGTGTGCCATTCGCTGCAAGGTAGCATTCATACTATGCTGTAGATGTAATCCCAACCTCTGGTGGTGGCTCTGGGTAGGGTTTTCTTACCTCTGTGAAGTTCCATAGAGAACAGTGTTCTTTCGCAAGTGTCACGTGTCGATCCTGCTGCATTTAAACACTCTATTGGGCAATTAGACATGTCTCCCCAGCGTGTCACACTTCGCAAGAAATCCGCACAATATGTATAGTTGTGAGGTTCTGGTATAGCCAATATTCTCCCATTCGCTTTGGCACATATTATACATTGTGGCAACTTCAAAGTTTGTGCTGTGTATTGCGCCCACTTGTACCACTCGCTTGTGGAAGCGCTACGCCAGACGGCTGAGCTAGTATCATTTTGGACCTTTGCCTCCCTTCGGTTACATACCAGCTTTCCCAACTCGTGTGAAGCAGTGGTGTTATCCTTCAAAGCCCAAGTCGGCAAGGTTGATGGTTGTGAAGCCTGAGTAGGGATTATCCGTGGCAGGTTCCCCTGGCCCTCCTTCGCCCATATTGCTAGTAGAAGGATGATGCCTATCAGGAGAAGGGCACTCACCCACACCCGCATCCTCACTAGTGTCGGAACTCCCACTTTCTCCGAATACGTCATTTATTACCTGGTCAATGCCCTGTTCTTCCCCGGTGTCCTCGTCCTCTTGTTCACTTACCTCGGGGTTATCCCTGGGCTGTTGTGGTGGAATAGCCCTTGTGCAATGATTAAGGTGGTACCATATGGATCGGCCCTCTACCTGAACTGCTGTAGGTGAGGCCTTTATTACTGTGAATGGTCCTTCCCTTCTTGGTTCATTCCATTTTCTTCGAAAGGCTCGCACATAAACTTGGTCTCCAGGCTTAATCGGTCCTCCTGGTCTGCCGCTGGCTCCTTTTGCTTTTCCTGTGCATAAATAGACTTATGTATCATAGTTAACTGTTGCATATATTGTTTAAGTTCTACCTCTAATTGCTCCAAACTCGGACCCTCATATATATATATATCCCTTCGTCTGGGCACTGGCATGGGTCTGCCGGTGAGCATTTCGTGTGGTGTTAGGTGAGTTGTTCGATTGGTTTGCATACGACAACTCATTAACGCCAAGCGCAATGCATCAATCCAATTTAATTTAGTAGTTGCACAAATTTTGTTTATTTTTGCTTTCAACGTCCCATTCACCCTTTCCACCATGCTTTGTGATTGAGGGTGGTAGACACAGCCAAATCTTTGCTTCACCCTCAGGGCCTGCAGCACCAGCTTAACTGTCTTCTTAACAAAAGCTGGCCCATTGTCGGAGCTAATTATTGCTGGTATGCCAAACCGTGGAATCACCTCATTTGTCACCGATTTCACCACCGTACCTGCCCCTAGGTCTTTGGAAGGTACGGCCTCCACCCATCTACTGAATCGCTCAATGATTACCAACAGGTATCGCTTACCTCGTACTGTTTTCAACATGTCCACATAGTCGATTACCAGATGTGTGAATGGCCCCTCGGGTGTCGTTATGCCCTTTCTGACATTATTTTGTGCACATACCTCACACCGGGACAAAAAGTGATCTACTGAAGCCTGCAGATAAGGTGACCAAAACCCATCCTTTCTTACCTTTCGTATGACTTCCCCCCTCGCACAATGGTCCAGTCCATGTGCTTCTGAAATAAGATTGGTCAATAAGGTGGTAGGTGCCACTAACAGGCCATTTTCGGTGGTCCATAAGCCGTCCTCGTTTGGCTTGGCTCCCCTCTGCCCCCACATCGTTTGTTCAGCTAATGTAGCCTGTCCCTGCATTTCAATGATATCCGTCTTTGTAGGCTCTGGTACCACTAACATATGGGGTGCAATTATTGCCGATTGGCACCCAGATGCTGTCTTAGCTGCTTCATCCGCTGCATGATTCCCTTCGTAACTGTGTCACTGCCCTTTTTATGTGCCTGACAAAGCCAATGCCCTAGGCTTTACTAATGCCTTAATTTGGTCAGAAATGTGTTGGAAATGTTGAATGGGATCCCCATTGCTTTTCTTAAAGCCCCTCTGTTTCCATACTGCACCAAATAGATGACAGACTCCGTGTGCATAAGCCGAATCTGTGTAGATATCCACTTTTTCACCTTCCATCATTTCACACGCTGCTGTTAAAGCCTTAATCTCTGCCAACTGGGCTGAACATGGCTGCTGACAAGCCTCCAACCTAATGGTCTGAAACCCTGTTTGGTCCTGTTGCACCACTGCAAATCCTGCATGATTTCCATCATGATCCCGATAGCATGATCCATCCACAAACAAGACTTTCTTATCCTCATCAATCAGTGGTTCAGATTGTAAATCCGCTTGTAATTTAGAAAACACCATCGTCTGACCCATGCAGTCATGGGGCTCCCCCTCATGACCAAGCGGGACATGGTCAGCTATGTTACTTGTAGTACATCTTTGTATGGTGATATCTGAAAATGTCAGTAGCATCTGATACGCTATTATCCTAGCTGGTGTAAGTACAAACTTTCCTTTTTCCAACAACTCTGCCACTTTGTGGTGGTATATATGATCACTGGATATCCCATAGTCACAGACGATGCTTTCTCATAAGCATAGTACACCGCCGCCAGTCCCTGATAGCAAGGTGGAATCCCTGAGCCACCTCATCCAATTTTGTACTGTAATACGCAACCGGCTGCTTCGCCTTTCCTACACCTGTTTCCTGTGTCAATACTGCTGTAGCATATCCCTCCTGTCTGTTGGATACATACAAATGAAAGGTTTTCTCATAATTAGGCAGGGCCAAGGCTGGAGCCGACTGCAATTCCTGCTTAATTGTGTTAAAAGCCATTTCTGCCTCGTCATTCCACTGCAAAACATTCTTCAGGCTTGTTTGTCCTGCTTCCTTCATTATCTTTCTCAATGGTGTCACAATCTCAGCATATTCTCCAATCCAGTCCGAACTGTATCCTGCCATCCCTAAGAATGTCATCATCTGTCTTACTGTCTGTGGCTTAGGAGCTTTGATTATTGCCTCTATCTGGTTCGGTGCTATAGTTTTAATTCCTTTGGAGATTAACTGTCCTAAGTACTCTACCTGCTGCACACAAAACTGCAACTTCTTCCTAGACACTTTATGACCTCCGCACGCCAGCCTCTCCAGAAGAGCCACAGTATCTTGCTCACATTGTTCCTCAGTTTCAGAGCAAATCAATAAATCATCCACATACTGTATCAGCGTACTGTCTAAGGCTACGCCTTCCAAATCTGCCTTTAGTACCTGATTGAACACATGAGACGAATGTTTGAATCCCTGCGGCATCCTAGTGTAAGTGTATTGAACACCCCTATAGGTAAAAGCAAACAGATACTGACACTGGTCTGCTAATGGCACACTGAAGAACGCTGAACACAGATCAATCACTGAAAAGTAAGCTACTTCTGGTGGAACATTGGTCAGTAATGTGTGCGGATTCGGAACCACCGCTGGCCAATCTCTCACCACCTCGTTCACTGCTCGCAAATCATGTAGTAGTATCCACCTTGACTTGTCTGCCTTTAAAATGTAACAGTGGAGTGTTGCAGGGACTATGTGTTTTGATAAGCACTCCCACCTCCACCAGACCCTGTATAGTTGGTGCTATGCCGTCCTCTGCCTCTGGCTTCAGAGGGTACTGTGGTCTCCGGGGTGGAACTGCTCCGTGTTTTAATCTTATCTCTACCGGACTTGCAGACTTCACCAGTCCCATATCTGTGTCATGTCGCGACCACACGCTAGCTGGCAACTCATTCAGCCTTTCCTCCTGTGTCTGACCTACTGTTTTAAGCACAAGAAGCTGTCGCTGGGGGTTAATTTCAACCTCTTTCATCATACCTATCATGTCTATAGTAACTGTTATCTTGATGTAATTACTGTCTTCAGACATCCATACTTTTGAAGCAATCCTTCTCCAGTTTCTAACAGTGCCTGCTTGTCTCACCAGGGGTCCCAATTCCCTAGACTGATATCCCTTATTTACAAGCAATGTCACGTGAGGTGCAGCCCCCACCACCCTGTACCATTTTTCCAGGAAGGTGTCCCATTCAATCTGCAAGGCTGCCCCCTGTTTTCCAATTATTACTTCTACTGCTCTCAAGTGGTGCCGGCCACCCGTCCCTGTACGCCACATCCTTCCCTGTTCTACATTCTGGGTTTGTCAAAAGTATATCGTACAGTGCAGCTCAGACTGGGGTGGAGTCGCTTCAGGCAATATAGTCAATATCCCCTTTTCCCATTTGCTCCAGGTTTCCCAAATTTGATTTTCTATATCCCCTATCCAAATCACATTAGCTCTGCTAGCTTCCTGCATTACCATTTGGACATTCGACCTCTCCACACTCAAACCATTTCTGGTACATTCTAATTTCAGTTCCAGTTTCAGCAGGGCGTCCCTACCTACTTCCCCACAACATCCTGCTCACCAGACTTAGGGACCTTGGCATTGAAGGTTCTGCACTCAGCTGGTTCCGTTCTTACCTTTCCAACCGATCCCACTTCATCTCTCTCCATAACCACACCTCTGCCACAGCCACTGTCACTCAAGGCGTTCCCCAAGGCTCCGTTCTTGGTCCCCTCCTCTTCATCATCTACATCCTCCCCCTTGGTCATATACTCCGTCACTTCAAACTGGACTTCCACTGCTATGCTGATGACACCCAGATCTATCTCAGCACCAAGTCCCCCCACCACCCCCCTCTCTCCCATATCAACTCCTGCCTATCAGCCATCAAATCTTGGATGCAACTCAACTTCCTTAAATTAAACAGTAGCAAAACAGAATTTCTCCTCATCTCCAAATCAACACTCACTAAAATTAACAACCCCACTCTCACTATCGACGGCACCACTGTCTCCCCATCTCCTCAGGCACGCAACCTTGGCGTGATCCTTGACTCAACCCTCTCCCTTGAGCCTCACATCCGCCATGTTGTCAAAACATCATTTTTTCACCTCCGCAACATTGCAAAAATCAGATCGTCTCTCACACCCCCCCCGCTGCTGAAAGACTCATCCATGCCTTCATCTCCTCCCGACTGGACTACTGTAACTCTCTTCTTTTCGGAATCAATTCCAGCAGCATCAAACGACTCCAACTGGTCCAAAATGCAGCCGCTCGACTCATTACCCACACCAAATCCTGGCACCACATCACCCCAGTTCTCAAAGAACTTCACTGGCTTCCCATTTCCCACCGGATCACCTACAAAATCCTGGTCCTCACCTACAAAGCCCTCAACAACCTGGCCCCCCCTTATCTCATTGACCTCCTCTCCCCCTACCAACCCTCACGGTCCCTCAGATCCACATCAGCTGGTCTCTCCACTCCGAAATCAAACCTCTGCACTTTTGGAGGCAGAGCCTTCTCCAGGGCAGCTCCCAGGCTCTGGAATTCCCTCCCACAACCGGTCCGAAATTCTGAGTCCCTCACCATCTTCCAGTCCCGCCTCAAGACCCATCTCTTCACCTCTGCATACCCTTAGTCCCATGTTCCCCTCCCCTCTGTCTTACTGCTCTATTTTGTTTTGTTTATTCCTGACTCTCAATTGTAAAGCGACTTTGAGTCCTGAAAAGCGCTATATAAATAAAATCTATTATTATTATTATTATTACCTAACAAATTAATGGGAGTCCCTTTCGACACTAATATTGGCAATACTATCTCTCGGTTATTCATCTTTAAACTCACGGGGGTCGTGCATCGTATTAACTGTCTTTACCGAGAACCCTACAGTTTTAACAAATTTTCCTGACGGGAAGGTGGGATGCGTATTGTGGTTGCACAGAAGTATAGGTAGCTCCAGTGTCTATCATCATGGGTGTTGATTGTCCCCCCAAAATTACCTGAAAATTACCACAGGTTCCTCCTCTGCCTCTCTGGTTATCATTGGGTGGTGTCCCTTCCCATCCGGGTTCTCTGGGCACCCCTAATATCTGGTATAGGGGTTTATGGGTCCAGCCGGGCTTTCAATCGGGTCTGCTGGGGCTATCCCTGGGGCGAGGTATTGCCCACCCTCCATTGGTACCTGTTGGTATGGTCTGGACCATGGACGGTTCTGACAGTCCCTTCTCACATGCCCTACCTGACCACATCCCCAACACACCATATCAACTACCTGTTTCCTTACTGGCCTCCCTCGTCCCCCTCCTTGTAATCCTCCCCCTTGGGGGCCCCAGTCCTGTCTGGGCTGGTTTCCTGATTTACCCCGTCCCTGATAAGGCATTTGAGGGAACGTCGCAAAGACATTTACTACTGGCCCAGAAGTTTCCGGCCCTTGTCTGGCTCTGGCATAGGACTCACTACGTGTTGGTGCGTCACTCATTTCAGCCGGTTCTGTTGTTATTGCGAGCATTTTCTTTCCTTTTACACGCTCTTTTCTTTTTAGTTCGTCAAGCTGCATTTGTACCAGTTTTCTTTGCACCTCCTCCTGCTGGTCTGTCAGTCTTTTTTTATCTTTGCGGTATTTGTCGACTGCATGGACCAAGTGATCCCTGAACTGGACGTGTGGCATTGTTGACAGTCCCACCACCTCCTCCAGCCTGGACTTTACTTGAACGGGCATGGCATCTACAATAGCAGCTCAGAACAGAGTGATCATCAGCTCATTGCCGTCTATTCCTTGTTCAGTTTCAAGTCTCCACTTTTTCAACTGGCCCTCTAGATACGCTGCTGGGTTTTCTGTGTCCCCCAGTGAGTCCCCCTTCAATGCCTTGGGGTACACTTTAAGCGGGTAGCTGTATCTGAGGGCCTGCCATACCAATGGCCTGACTGTGTCAAATGGTCGGCCGTCAATCAGTGGATTGCCCGCTGTGTTATTTATGCCTGCCTTTTCCAGGAGTTCCGCCAGTTTCGTGGTTCCTATTACTTTCGCCAGAAGTGCCTTTATATCTCCCATAGCCAATAGTCGTCCTGTGGTTTCCTCCTCAAAGGCCCTTATCCATTTTCCTGCCCCATCATATATGTTAGGCAGAATGTTTTTCAGCCCTTCAAGGTCCTGTGTCCCCCAAGGAAGTACTGTGTCTGTCCTGCTCTTTTTGCAAGCAATGGCATCATTTTATTCCCCTGCATCTGTCTTTTTTCTGCATCACACTCCGGAGGTCCTATTTCTAATACCTGCCATGCTGACTCTCCTTGGGCCGCTTCTCCTTTCTTTGTCTCCACATGTGCTCCCAGTTCCTTAACTCTAGTCTCCATTTGCTCCAGGGATTCCTTCACCTTTCTTTTAAAATCTTCCACTAAATCTCCATCCCTTGTTTCCCTCCTTCTCTCCCTATAACTTCCCCAATAACTGCCCGATTCCTTTTCCTCCTCACTGTCTTGCTCTCTTTCCCTTGACCACCGGCTTAACTCTCTCTCCCGTCCACACCTTTTTTCAGCCCCCCTCTCTGCTGACTTGGATACCTCCAAACTCCGGTCCCGCAGCCTCCTGATCTCCCTTTCTACTTCACCTATTTCTTGCTCCATCCTGTCTTTTTCTGTTTTTTCCCTTCTCTGTTTATATTCCTTTATTTCCTCCACATTATCCACAGTCATGATTTCTCCCTCTACTTCCATTATTCCTCTTATCACGGGGCATTGGTTTGCACCTTCCAGGCCGGGGTAGGGAGGGGTCACCCGGGGTCTTTTAAACTGGGATATAAGGACCCTCCTTTTTCCATAATCCCCTGACCCTTGGACTGCTTCTCGGGCTCCCTCCCTTCTCCCTTGGTTATGTTTCCTGCCAGGTAGGTTCTCCTCAGCCTTTCTCCTTCTGCCCTGAATAATTTAAGCACCTCTAATTCCTCTGGGTCTCTGCGTCTATGGTTCTTAATCAATACTTCCATTTCATCACACATGTTTATATCAAAAGTCCCTTCCCTGGGCCACTTTGTATTCAATTTCTCTGTTCTTTTCCCCCATTTCTCAGAGCTCTTTTTAACATCCTCTTTGGCTACGGGGAGTTTTTTACTTAAAGGTCTGTCTCACTGTGCGAGTTGACCCACGAGTGACCCCGAGTGAAAGACTCGTGGTTGCGTACGAGACCACAAGTTTATGATCCCGAGTTTAACCGAGTTCCCACGGGTATGTCTAAGTTTCCCGTTTACTTCTCATTTCTGCGATGTTCCAAGTTCGTCTCCCGAGTGTACCAAGTTCCTCTCCCGTTAATCTTGAGGCAACAATGTATATCGAAGTGTTGAAAAATCATCACATGTTAAAAAAATGATGTCATGCCAGCCAAAGAACGTAGAGACTATTGTGTTTGCTGCATGTGTTCTGCACAACCTGATCCGTATCAGAGGTGCAGCTTCAGGATCAGCGACAGCCATGCAGGACGGTGACTTAGTGGACAGTCAAACAGGGAGAATAACACTAGGTGCGTGGAGGAGTGGTACAAACGACGAGACTTTGGTGCCACTGCAGTGTTTTCGAGGTAACACGGGGACCAACAGTGCAAAAGAGCAGAGAGACCATCTCTGCTCCTACTATAATTCAGAATTGGGCAGTGTGCCGTGGCAGGACAGCTTATTTTGAGCGGCTGCCGACCACAGGTACATCACTGCATGAGGAGAGCCCACATGCAGAAAAATCCAGTTAATTTCATGTTTAGTTTAAATCCTGCTGACTTTTCATTGTTTAACTTTAAGTGTGGATTTTATTTTTTATTGTGGTGTAAAAGTAATTTCATTGCATCTGTCTTTCCTTTAAAACGTGGTTATCATGCATCTGCTTATCTGATTGTAGATCTCAAAACTTGTCATTTAGCGCATTGCATTGTATCTTTTATTGCCTGAATTTAGACTAGTGCATTTCTCAGCTGAATTAGTATTTAGTGGAAATACTTTTATTTGTGCTTCATTTGTTGATTTTCATGTATAAGAAGCCCTTTTTCAGACCACTGCGTTGTTTGCTGTGGTGCTTCACCGTGATATGGGTTTGCAGGAAATTACGCATATTTCTCAATATGCGCAAAAAGCGTTTTTTATATTGAACAAGAATAAAGACTTTGTTTCACATTCAAGACATCTGTTTCACATAAGACTTTGTCTTATTTTCTGATCTACTGAGAGGTGACAATTTTAAACATTTAAAAAGCACAGCATATGGGGCAGCTGAGTCCTTAAATCTCACAAATGATTGTGAGAATCAAGATGTGAATATATTTTGCCTTCCTCTATTTTGTGTTTTATGATGAAAGGAATATTACATTCAAGTCATGAGACTTTGTAGTGATATTAAAATGAAGACTTCCACACATCAATTTGATCTTGATAGCAAAGAACTCTCTTTTATTGTGCAATGAAGTAAACAAACAGTAAGAATCAAACGGATCAGCAAAAAGCTTTTCAACACAACACAACACAACACAAATTTATATATAAACTTCAAGCAATTTTTTCTTTTCAACCCACTCTGTCACCTTATCAATAACTTGCTTAACTTTGATAAGCAGAATTTGTCTTTAAAAAGTCTAAGTAACTGATATTTCTGTCCCTGATTATTGTTTCTAAAAAGAGTTCCCCACGGTAGAATCACGAGTCACAAAGTTAAACGCACGGGCCACTACGTTCTTACAACGAGTTTAAAATGTTTCACATTTTAACCACAAGAGTACATTTTACTCGTGGGAAAGTACAAACATGTTTGAACTTTTGCAAGAGTTAACAAGTTTCACGGGTACCTCCCGATAGCGCCAAGAGTCGCTAAGTTGCGTCCACGAGTTCCGACGTTCCCGCTACGTTAATTGTACGTGATTACCACGAGTTAAATTTGTTTTAAACTCGGGGTCACTCCTGTGTCAACTCGCACAGTGAGACAGCCCTTTTAATATCTCAACTGCGGTTAGTTTACTCATGGTGGTTGTCCTGTTAAGTGCACGTTGTTAATTTATACACTCAATCCTTACACCTCCTCCGTCCTTGTAGTCACTATATTACCTTACACTATTCTTATTGCTATTCTACTTCTGCTATTCTACAAAATGTTATCACTGTGTTCACTTTTTGTTACCCACTTACCTTAGTTCGTATTTTGCCCGTCCAGCCCTCAGTCACCCAAGGCGTTATCCACAAAATACTTTATTCTGCCCGTACAAACCCCTGTATCTCAGGGTGGTATCCACAGAATACCTGCCTCGTCCATGCAACCCTGACGTCTCGGGGTGGTATCCACGAGGTCTAATAAACTCTTACCTGCTTCGTCTGTGCAACCCCTGGCCTCTCAGGGTGGTACCCACGAAGTCTTAATAAACTCTTAATAATATCACACAATGCAATGCTGTACTTATCACAGATATTATTACTCACCACACATCGCAGCCCTCTCGGACAACCCTCCGGGTCTCTTTTTTAGAACAATTAGTGCCAGATTCGTTGGGTAGGAGAGCCCTCTCGATCACCCAGACGCTTCTGTGCCCCCAGTGGTCCCCGATTCAACAGGTTACTAGTCCAAATAAAGCGGAAAACCGCTTACCTTTTTACGGGTGGCCACCCTTTTCCTGTTGTCCCGGGAGCCCCGTGGGGCGAGGAAGCGCCCTTGGCTGGTCGTCCTCTGCCGAACGGCCCTCTATCCTACCCTGCTCGCTGCGCCAATTTTGTCGTGGTTCTAAGACTTAAAGTTAGATAAGATGATACAGACTCGGAGATTCTTCAAGAAGTCAAAAGCCTTTATTTGCAAACATCAGCGGGAACAGTCAGAGATGGACACCATTTGTCCGTTTTCTAATTGCTCTCCGATCCATAGAAACAAGCAGCTTTTATACAGTTCTTCAGTCCTATCTCTGCTTCACTATCTTTCATGCTGTACTCCTTTCACATCAATCTTTAATTCTAATATTCTCTGTCTTGCCACCATTATGTTTCCGACCTTGGTTCAATCTTATTAAACTTTACATTTCCTCTTATATCTTGCCCTTCACTCGCCACCCTTAAAATTAACTTCTAACATCCTGTCCTGCCACCATTATGTTTCAGCTAAAGCCAATTTAAAGCCAAGGTTACACATACCATATTACACTGTTACATATTGGTTTATATGTTTACACACAAAGATACAAAATGTATTTATTAAGAATACAAAGGTGCAAAAGTAAAAATAAGAAGTAACTTGTTTAGTGCCTTTATTACTAGATAAATGATTAAATTAAGTGCTGCTAACTAACTAACAAGCACGTGAGTCTAAGGATGTCTGATTACTAACAAGCACGTGAGTCTCAGGATGTCTGATTACATATACTAGCTGACAACATCTGCTGGCTATGATAAATGTTTTAATTAAGTGTTCTATGACTTCCATAGTTACTGCAACATGGAGGAACAGCACCTTGTATTCCGTTTGGGTTGCTGATAACCCAACAGTATGAACATTGAAATCACCAATTTTAGGCAACAAACCTACAATCAACCCTCTTTTTTCTTTCCCTCCCCCCCCCCCTCTTCCACCTATATTCCTTTGTCCTCTGACTGGTTAGCTCGTATCAAAAGCTTTTCACTCTACCTTGGTGCACGTGACATTACACTAAACTGAACTGACCCTACGACCTTGCTTATACCCCACAGGAAGAGGAGGAGAGGCTCCAGCACCAAAGGCTCTGTGTTAAAGCGCTGCGCGTGGACCCCACTTCCATCGTCTCGCTGCGGAGTAATGGAGCGGGTGTCAAGGTGCAGCTGGGGGAGGTTGCCGGCAAGGTGCTCGCTGACGAGGATGCCCCATAGCCCCGCACGCAAGGAGAAATGTGGCCAGTTCAAGGTCAACAAAACAGACTTGGAGGAGATGGTGCCCACACTGGCGGCCGTCAAGGGTAAGGTCATAAGGAATAGTAGAATTAGGCCATTCGGCCCATCATGGCTGATCTCTCTCTCTCCTAGCCCCATTCTCGTGCCTTCTCCCCATAACCTCTGACACCTGCACTAATCAAGAATCAAGGCAGGTGAAGGTCTCCTCGCTTGTCCCAGGGCTAACGGGCTGCTCCAGGTTTGCACCACTCCCTCTCTTGTCCTGGGGTATCCTGCATCCTTCCTTCATTCCGGAATAATGCGGCTCACCCCTTTATTGGGTTAACGTACGATGAGCGTTCGATGGATCTGGGCCTGCACTCGCTGGAGTTTAGAAGGGGGGACCTCATTGAAACTTACCGAATAGTGAAAAGCCTGGATAAAGTGAATGTGGCGAGGATGTTTCCACTAGTTGGAGAGTCATGGACCAGAGGACACAGCCACAGAATAAAAGGGATGTACCTTTGGATGTAGCAGAGTTGGAGTCAGTCTGGTCCCTCCGCAACCAAGAGACACTGACCACGCTGCATCAGCACCACCCGGACCAACCAACCACCCGGACCAACCAACCACCCCCCCACACAACCACCCCCCCGACCACTACCCCCCGACCGACCGACCAACCGACCCCCCTGACCAACTGACTCCCCTGACTACTCCATCCCCCCGACCAATCCCCACCCCGACCACCGCCCGACCCCCCCCCCAACCACTTCGCCCCGACCACCCCTCCACCCACCCCGAACACTCCCCCCCGACCACCACTCACCCACCCCCAACCTCACCCCCTCCCCCGGACCACCCGGCAACGTCCCATTCAGCTGCAGCAGAGTTGGGGACAGTCTGGTCCCTCCGCTCACCCAGAGTCACTGACCGTGCTGCATCGGCACCCCCCACCTCTACCCCCGCCCCCACCTCTGCCCCCCGCCCCCACCTCTACCCCCCGCCCCCACATCTTCCCCCCGCTCCCACCTCTACACCCCACCTCTACCCCCCGCCCCCACCTCTACCCCCGCCCCCACCTCTACCCCCCCTGCTCCCACCGCTTCCCCCCGCCACCACCTCTACTCTCACTCTACCCCCCGCCCCCACCTCTACACCCCGCCCCCACCTCTACCACCTGCCCCCACCTCTTCACCCTGCCCCCACCTCCACCCCCCGCCCCCATCACCCACCCCGGCCGCGGGCATAGACAGCCCGGCGTCTGCGAGTGTGGAGTCCAGATGGTGGGACAGAAGACGGGCCCCGTGGAATCCATGCAGTTCAGTTCACCGCTTGTACTCCAGTTGGTGTTGTGTGGCAACAGTGCAGGTGACGGGCCGTGCAACCCCCGTGTAGTGTAGGTGGGTGGGGAGGGAGGGGCTGGGGGTCGGTGGAGTCGATGCTGGAGGCCAGCGGGGAGTGAGTGGAGGCCGGGTCGGAAGGAGGAGGGGGTTCGACGCTCCTTCCTTCTTCCCGCCCCCCACATCAGTGTGAAGACCAAAGATACTAGCGGAGTTCTTGTTTGTCCATTAAGAAAAATCTGATTCTTTCCAAGTGTAGGGTCTCCGACATTTCCATAATCACATTTTAATTGTGGGGGTTATAGGGCCTTTCCAAAAATTTAGTATTAATTTTTTCCCAGTTATTATACTGTAGTCAAGAAAGTCTCTTTGGTTTGTTGTGAGTGTTAGACTTTGTTCTGTTATGCCAAGTATTATTAGTTTTGAATCGGGATCTAATTTAGTATTAATAACCAGAAATTATTCTAAAAATATCAATGCAGAATTTTTTGATTTTTATACAGTTTACAAAAGTATGTGCTAGGTTAGCCTCTAGATGCTGACATTTATCACTCAGCCGGTCCATTCTCTCAGCATATGTCAGTCCCGCCATCCCGGGAATAAACCTTGTAAACCTACGCTGCACTCCCTCAATAGCAAGAATGTCCTTCCTCAAATTAGGGACCAAACTGCGCACAATACTCCAGGTGTGGTCTCACTAGGGCCCTGTACAACTGCAGAAGGACTTCTTTGCTCCTATACTCAGCTCCTCTTGTTATAAAGACCAACATGCATTCGCTTTCTTCACTGCCTGCTGTACCTGCATGCTTACTTTCATTGACCTATGAACAAGGACCCCCAGATCCCACTGTACTCCCCCTTTTCCCCAACGTGACGCCATTTAGATAGTAATCTGCCTTCCTGTTTTTG